>CANUEY010018920.1:0-20949 GCA_948099555.1 Croton setiger | reverse complement strand
ATCTTTGTTCATCAACTGTTATATTAAAACGAAATTCCCATTTCGAAATTCATTCGAAACTGGGGATTTCTGTTGAGTGATTCTCTTTTCTTTCTTTTTCATTTCCAAATCATTGTAAAAGAACGAAAAAGGATTCTGGATTATTTCAATTGCAAATTGGAGCCGTAAAATCTGAGGCCTAGGCTTCAGTTGTACCAACCTGAGCATAGATGAGTGAAGCGTCAGTTCTTCATTCGGACTGCTGACCTGAAACATATGTTGCGATTTTGATGAGTCGCATACTCAGCAAGTGTAAACCACATTTATATAAAGCCAACATATAAGGCAATTTATTCAAAGCATAACAATAAGCAGTGAATTCAAGTCATATTAATCATATATGATCATCTCTATAACATACTATGCAAAATGACATGTCTTTTTGTTATTTAGTTGTGATTTATCGACCAAGTGTTGCCCCGGGAATTTCATCTCAAAATATTCTCTGACTGGATCTAGTGAACATGTAAGACCCGGAATACCGTCGATCAAAGGGATCCGAAGATCAACCTTTCTCTGTAAGATCTGAAGATCACTCTATAGCATATAGGACCCGTAGGTCTTTCTATATCATATAGACCTGTACGCCTCTTTGTAGAAACCCGTAGGTTTCCTCTGGTGAAATTTGGAAGCACTGGCTACGATAATCACAACGTCTGTAATTAAGTCCTATGGAAATGCATTTATGCAATTACATTTCATAGTAATATCTCTCATATAAACATGTGAACGGGCTTCAGTACCGGTTATAGCAACATATAGATATTCAATATTAGATCAATTAACTCAAGTGGTCCGATTTCAGTACCGACTCAGGAACCACAAACAATGCAATTCATATATCATATATCTCTGGTTGACCGGGCTTCATTACCGGTCCAAACAGTTCAATAAAGCTATAACATTGCAATTTTCATATATCACATATACATCTCTATACACGTAAGTAAATGGATTTAACACTTACCTTTCTGCAGTAAGCTCGGTAAGGCCTCGGGTTGCTTACCCTATGCCGCTTGCGAACTCGATGCTCCTATAATGCATAACATAGCAACCATGTTCAATAATCAAATCAAGACTCCATATAAGCTATGATGCATGCTTTAATATTTAATTCTCTGATTTAATTGAGTTTTAATTTCAATCTGTAAAATTTTCTATGATTTAAAACTCAATCTCTAAAAATTTTTGCTTTAAAATCATTTAATATCATATTAAAAATAATTAACAATCTCTATTTATCATATAATAATAATTAATCATAATTATAATTATTAAAACCATTTATAAACTTTAAATAAATTTTTCAATACTTTAAAATCAATGCATAATTAAAAATCTCTAATAAAACATTTAATCTCTAATTTTCAAGCTTAAAACGGCCTTAAAATTAATTTTCGACATCAAAAACGGATCCAGGACATCGAGATTAGGCTGGAAGGGTTAAAATATAATTTATAAAAGTCTCTGGGTCAAAAATATAAACATTTACAAGTTCAAGGGCCAATTTGCAAAATTGCCCAGAAGGGCTAAACTGTAAACAGAAATAAATTTCAGGGACCAAAATGCAATTTTTATCGAAAACAAGTGTTGGTCGCGTAAATTGACTCAAAACACAGCTGTCTGTGCCGTTTTGGTCACTGAACTAACTCCCAAAACACGGCCCTCCTCTGTGTTTCATCCGCGTGCCTGGGGATCAAAACGCACGCCTGCGTGTCTTTTTGATCGTCCCCTTCCTTCCTCTGAGGTTTTCTGCCCAAAAACCCTAGTTCCCAAGCCAACTTTCAGGCGACCGTACGTCCACCTCCAGTGGCTTTCCGACGAGCTACGACCACCGTTCTCTTCCTCTACACACCCTCTAACTAACCATGGGAGCCAAATTCCAGAAGTCCTCTAGATTAAAAGATATAATTGCTCAAAGTTGACTCCTCAACATTGTTTTCACTCAATTCCAGAAACTACCTATTTTTTCCCCAACTTTCGATGATTATTACGACCACCTCTGATGGCCTTCCAGTGATCTAAGACTACCAAACTCTTCTCCTACATGCACTGTATCAATCCATCGAAGCAAAACTCTCTCATACACTATAGACTAAAAGATATAGGTCCTCAAAGTTGGTACCCTGAAACTGCCAAACCCAGAATTTTTCCGACCCATAATTTGTTTTTCGTTCTCCTTTCGATTCCAGCCCCTCTCTTCACTATCTATCACCTCTAATCACTTCACACACATCCAAAAGCACAATAAACGTATTGGATTCAAGTTTTACCTCAATTCTCTCTTCTCTTTCTTTCTTTCTTTCTTTTTTTTCTTTTTCTTTTTCTTTTTTTTATGTGTTTTTTCTTTTTCCTTTCACTCCAGCCACTTTCCCACCTCTTGCAACTCTTCACTCTGCCAGCAAACACTCCAGCATACTAAGATTACAGCAGCTGCTTCTTATTTTAACTTAATCACCACTTTTCCCTTTTAATTTTCTTAACTCTTAAGTATCATACATTTTCACTTTCTCTTTCTTCAAATTTCTCTAATTCCAGCCACATTTTTCCAGCACCAACTTAAAATTGATTTTTGGTGTCAAAATAAATATTATAACATGTGTCTGAAGTTCCATAAAAATCGGAATCCAAAAATTTGTCGCGGTTCGATCGATGCCTTAAACCGAGTCCAAAACCTCGACGCCATTTCATTAAGTGGGAAAACAAAAAAAAATTAAAATGGAATGTGGTGTTTTAAAGCAAAATGCGTGAAACAAAGGCATGAAATGCAGCACAGAGTGACCGAAATTGCAAATAAAACAGAAAATGGAAGAAACAAAAATCAAAGTGAAATCAGAAAGGGGATTGGGAAACAAAGACCAAAAATGGAAGAAACGAGAGAGAGAGAGAGAGAGAGAGAGAGGGGGGGGGGGAGAGGACATCACGCGATAGCTTCTGAAGATGGATGACGAAGGAGGCTATTGTTGGCAAGGAAGGGAAAGAAAGCAGAAGAAATAAAAAGGGGGGCCAAGGAATTACTCTACCCAAAAGGGAAGGTCAATGATGGTAGAAGGAAGAGGTCATTTTAGGCGGGTGTCGGGCGTGGGAGAAGAGGAACTTGGATGGCTACAACAGAGGAAGAAGGCACGCGAAAAGCTTCTTCAAAAGGGCTTCTAGAGCAGAGGCAAGGGGGGGAGGGGGGGGGGATTTTGAAAAAGTAATTGGAGAGGATTCTGGAGAGAGGATTCTTGAGAGAGCCTTTTGAGAAAGAGAAGAATTAAGGAACAATTGTAAGGTTTTCTTTTATTTGATTTTAGGATTTTTTAGTTGAAAATCTTAGGAATTTTATAGTTCATTTTCTGTAAAAGAGAGATTCCAAACTTTGTGTTTTGAGATTCTTCTTTTCCTTCCTTGTTAACACTTTTGGTTTTTGTTTCGAAATTGATTCGAAAACAAGAACCAGAATATATATTTAGCTTACACAATAACAAATATTTGTTAAAGTGTACTGCAAAAACATTCTAGACTTGTGAAGAATATTGGAAGTCATCTTGAGCTTTGGAATAGAATATGAGGATTTAATCTGAGGTACACCTAATATTTGTTTCAAAATCGTCGAGGTACACCTAAAATCGTCGAGGTTACGGACTCGGTGCCCTAAACCGAGTCCATAACCTCGACGATTTTTGCGAAACCAAAACCATACGATGTCGTCGCAAACTTAGGGTTCCAAAAATTTTTAAAACATGTTAACAAACATATATCAAAATATCAAAATCATTTGGTTATGCGATTTCGGCATTTTCCAGTCGTGCGGGTCCAAAAACCCTAATTAGCTCCATTTGTGTCTTTCGACGAAAAACGAGCCTATAACATAGCTTATTTTTCATATTCAAATCATATATTATCATATTCAAATCATATAATCCATGTTTAACTTAATTATCAAATCAAATCATGATGCATTTTAATGAAAATGCACGTAATGCATGAAAATGACGTCGAAATGATGTAGAGTTTGGTTTGGGGTGTCACAATTTCGAACTACATTAACCTTGATCTCTCATACAAATGAGAGTATGTAGACATATTTGGGATCTAACTCTGAATAGCAGGTCTACCCCTTTCTAAACCCTTGTTTATATCCTGCATTGTATACATAAAGAATTGGGTTAGCCGAATGTTGCATGACATAAAACGCCGAATCCTCCTCGAGTTCGTAGACTAGTGTCCTTCATTCATTGGGCTGATTAACCTAGAAATAGGTTAATCTTTAAAACGGAATCACTATGGGGTTCTTTCTTAATTTTCTTTTTATAAAAATAAATTAAGTGGCGACTCTAGATAACACATATTCCCGAGTGAACATCCCCAGCCAACCCGTCTTCGCAGGCGGGCCCGTGGGCTCGGTAAGGGTTCACACCTCCGGGGTATTCTTAGGTCATCTGGTTAGCTGAAGAGATATTAAGATTGATCCTTCAAAGTCAAAAGCAATTCTGGAGATATCACCACCAAGAACCGAGAAAGAAATCCGAGGTTTTGTAGGGAGGAGGTTACAGCACATCAGCTGGTTTATCTCACAATTAGCCAATACTTGTGGTCCAATCTTCAAACTCTTAAGAAAATGAGTTTCTTGAGAATGGAATGAAGATTGCAAGAAAGCTTTTGACAAAGTCAAGCAATACTTGCTAGCTCCACCCTAGCATTTTCTCGTCCACGGGCGGGCCTGGGGCTCGAAGGGAGGTAAGGGTTCACAACAACTCATCAAAATTGCAATTTTATGATTTCAGATTTTTGTTTGACAACTAACAGCGTCAGTTACTCAATTTTCTCTACATGGGCCAGTCAGCTGAAGTCTAGGATCTATCTCCCTCGTGTTGTATCATTTGCATAGTTTTGCCATATAGGTTTAGAAGGTGTAATATGAAAATTATATCATTATGGTATGGTTTAAACTGAAACATTGGTATCTGTTTGTAAATTAATAAGGCATGTAATATTCGTTTAGAGTTTTATCTTGTTTAGACTTTGGCATGATATATGTTTGATAAAAAAAATGGTATGTTTAATGACGCATATAGGTAAGGGGTATTACATTCCACGCTCACCGCACCAATTAAAAGCTTAATGTGAGAATTACTCCCCAAAGTGATGTTTAAGGCTCCTTTTTATAAGAGAGTTGAGGCAGTAGGCTCCTGAAATTTTTGTGCCCAATAAGATTTAGCAGGTCCCGATAGCCTCGAGAATATTGGGACCCAAGGATCCCCAAGTTATTGGGGTTAATGGGTTCTAAGCATTATGGTCGGCCGCTTAGGGGCCGGATGCTACTGAGATCGGACTGCGTGTGATCGACCATCTGCTTCTGTCTAACGAAAGAAGACGACCCTCCCATAAGGTAGGACCTCCTAAAAAGGTCGGCTACTATGGATGACTTATAATTATGTAAATTTTGGTATTTCACAGTAGATTTAATAATTGAAGGAGTCATTTTGTTATATCAACTCTTATTTGAAGGAAATTGGGTGTTCAGTTGAGTTTGAAAGTTATAAATGTCGATAATTTTAAAACTATTGCTCAGTACCTTTATGTCCAAATTACGTATTCTAGAACTTTGAAAATCAGTATAGATTAGTGAAAGTAGTTCGCTAAATATTTTATTGCACTTTTATCTTCAAGCAAATAGTGAGCGAAATTCGTATACAGGGAACTGCTCATGAATACTATGCCTTTTTCAATACTTGCATTGGGAAGGAGCCAATATTAAATGACTACTGGGTTTGTCATTTCCAAATTTTACGGGAATCAATGCAGAATTTTATTTAATGGGGATAACAGACTTTTTTCATTCACACATTTGTAAAGATTTTATTTTAAGTAAACTTCTCTATATGAATAAAATAAAATAAAATAAGTCCTTCTAAATAAATAAAACGGAGGGAATACAAAATGAATAAATGAGGAAATAACTTCAAATTGTTAGAATGTACATCCAAAAGGGAACAATTTATAAATGACAATAAATGAGAAAAGTGGATATATGAAAAGGATTAGTGATATCCACCCCTACCATTATTCCTTGAGCAGCATTATTTTATATGCTTGAAACATTAAAATATGAAATATAAACCTTAAACTCTTAATCTTAAATTAATAATAAAGGTTATTAGTTAACCTGAAATCTTTTTTCTTCCTGGAGATTCAATAGAAAACGAAAATAGTACTCTTAATTCGCTTTATATAAAGCCAACTACCTTTTTATAATTATTTAAAAATAATAAAAACAATCTTCTTAGGTATAAATCTTTTACTATATCCTTAAATTTTTTCCTATTCCCAATATGAATTTATTTTCTATTATATATATATATATATGGGATCTCCATTCATCTTTTTTCCTATTAATAAAATATCTAAGTTCACAACTCCACAGAATTTCATAAAATTCATTTCTAAATCAATTTTTTCATGCTTAGAAGATAAAAGAAATTTGAACTTAAAGTTTAAATTAATTATTTAAAAACACATTAAGTCATTTGAAAAAGATTTTGTTTTTAAAAAAACAATGAATTTAGTTAGAAATTCATTTCTAAAATCCTAATTTATTTGCTACAAAGTGTGAGTTAGTGTACTTTAATTGCAATTATTTATTTAGTAACTTACAATATTGGTCTAAAAAAAACTAATATTGAAACTTAAAATCTATAAGTGAAAAACTTATTTTGGGATGAAATAAATAATTAACTTTTGAGATTTTAACTAATTCTCTTCAGTTACATAAATGAAATTTTGTCCATATAAACTGCAAATGAAATTTTCTTTTAAGAAAGAAACAACGAATGTAAAATTTGTGTGCACAAAATGAACGAAGGAAGTATACTGAAATAATTAATAAAATTTGGTTATAGGTAAAATTATGGATAAAGATGGAATGCTTTACTGCGTTTTCTCTTTCTCTCATTAAACACAAGGACAAAATAATTGATTGTTTTAATTTTGTAATCTCTATTCTGGTTTGGAAGAAAACAATAATACCGCACCAAACTATTTCCAAATAAATAAATTATACTTTTATGGAGATAAATCCTTACCACAAAAATAAATACCATAATTTTAAGATTAGAATTCTAAAATTATCATTTTTAGATTTTTTCTTTTTTTGTTTACATATGAGTTTTAGTATAATGCAATGCAAATACTTATATCTTATAAAAATACCACAAATATTTGTAGGTTTAAATAATAATACAATTTATCTAACCTTTTATTTTGTTTTACCTGAAAATCAGATATGAATATTTGTTCTGTTTATTGTTAAAATGTGTGCATTCACGAATAGCTTAATGCTATGACTAATTAAACTATTATCCATAATAAAACCTTATAAATATACCCCAAATGTATTTTAATAGTAATTTTTTTTCACATGCGAATTAAAATCCGATTCTCTTCAAAACCTTCAGCTATCTTTTCATCTCTGAATGGAGTTCTGAAAGCAATCATGAAAATTTTTGAGGCCTGGGTATATTTTCCCATTGTGCTCAAAAGTACCATATGCCTAGGACTAAAAAACTTCCTTTGCAGCCCACTTTCTTTCTTCACTTGCCTGATATGAATCATTATGAAAAAATCATCATTTTAGTTCAAGGTCATTAACATTCAGAACTGCCACAAAACAATAAAAAATAAAATAATAAATCACAAATCAAAATCATACACCAAACTTATAGATCACAATCTTATTTCATATGATTTTATTTACTTTGCGAGCTGTAACCGATTTAACCAATAATTCCAAATAATTCCATTAGCACAAATGCATATAACAATATACAAGAGTCTAAATCATATGATTCCGCTTATTCTGTGGGCTATAACTAATATAACTATTGATACCAAGTAATTTCATATAACAGATACAAATGATAATATGCAAATTTCTACTATTTGATTACGTTTGTGACCCATCGAGTCAAATACTGACTCGAGAATTTCAAGTAACAAGTGACAAGTGGCTGGCAAGTAACAAGGACCTGTATAATTCAAAGGTCCATTAATAATTCATATATTGACCCCTAGGTCCCAAGTATAAATCATGTATGGATCCGTAGGCCCCAAGTGTAAATCATGTATTGAACCGTAGGTCCCATCTTTAACATCGTATATTGGCCCGTAGTTCCTGCCTGTGAAAGTTTTGCAAGCACTGGTCAAGATGGTCACAATCCTTTATTTAGTCATGTATGAATGCACTAAACTTGTATGACATGTAAACAATTATCATAATTTCCAATATAATTCAAGATGATCATAAATCACATAGCAATATGCAGATGCGAATGTCATATGATTTCATTTAGTTACGTTGTGATCCATCGAGCCAGGTACTACCCCAGGAATTTCAAGTAACAAATGACAAGTGGCATGTAACATCCTCTCATATACCTTACGTCATAAAACATGTCATTTTTTTTCATAACATATTAATCTCTCAGAATTAACCTAAGTCATTTTCATTAATTAACCTACATATATAACAGAAGCATTAAACCCATAACCATACATATCATATTACAAACCAATATTTACATATACTTAAATACTATTAACGTACCATGTTCTAATATACATATACCAAAACATATAATTATGCTATACAAAACATAGCATAAAACAAAACTATATGCAGCATATCCAAATGTCATAGTGTAATGGAGAGAGACCTAGACTTCAGTTGTATCGACCTGTGCATAGGTTGGTGAAGTCTCATTACTTCACTCAGACTATAGACTTGAAAACACAATTTGCGATTTGGTAAGTCGCATACTCAGTAAGTGCAAACCAACACCAATTACAACTAATAAATAAGGAAATTAATTATAACATCTCAAAATGGCACAATATTAGATCATTTATAACAAATATAAACAAAGCAATAGCATAAGATGCAAAATGACATGTCTTTCCTTTTACTTTAGTTGTGATTTATTGACCAAGTATTGCCCCAGGAATTTCACGGCATATTAGTAACCATAGCTGGCCAGCGAACATTCTGCATCGTGTAGGACTCGTAGGTCTTTCTATATCTGTGAATACTCAAATTTTGAGGCCCAGAAAACCGAGTTCCGCAGACCGCAAACAGTCAGGCCGGACCGAACGTTTTCGGAAAACAGTGCCGGAAGTATGCCTTCATGGTACTTGAAATGTCCGGGACTTCCCGAGGGTCACAGAAATGCCCTCGGAAAAGCCATCAGAGTCCCGGAACGTCCCAAAAAGGCTCCAAAATGAAAAACGCGCGAGTTGGGGAAGCAAGGCAGCCTTGGCCGCCTTCCATGGCAGTCCTGGCCGCTCTCTGGAGGCAGCCTTGGCCGCCTTCTGAAGGCAGCCCAGGCCGCCCTCCACGGCGCCCCAGGCTGCCCTCGGTTGACTTTTGGCCGAGTTTAACCCTATAAATACCCCCCCAAAACTTCATTTTTCTTCACACCTTGAGCTGTGTTGACAGCCGCTCTCTTCTCCCTTTTTGCCTACGGTGATTTTTCATCTCCAGACAATTCTTTACTGCTTTCTGCATTGCATTGCTGTGATAACTTGCATTTGCATACATAAACATAATAAAAATAAGTCCAAATCAAGCTGAAGCTAAGGAGTGGACGCCAATTACCTCAGGTACATTCTGAAACTCAATCTCCTTGATTTAATTCTCTCCTATCTTTTCTTCTATCATGCATACATGACATATTGCATTGCATAATCACGCTGTTTGGCTAATATGCCATCCTAATCACTTGTTTTGGCTGCCGCGCCACTTAAATTAAATCTTTCGGCCACAGCGTCGCTCAAATCATTCTTTTGGCTACAACGCCTAAACAAACACATTTTTCGGTCGCAGCGCCATACTAAAACACGCATTTTGGCCCTAAGGCCTAACAAACTCCTTTTCCTCAGCGAAAATACATAAAAATGCACATTTTGGCCAAAATTCCTAAAAATCAACCTCTCCCAGCGGAGACATCAAAAATCACAAATTTCGACCACGGAAGTCATAAAACTCCTTTTTTTGGCCAGAGCGCCTATAAAATCACATTTTTTACCACGGAAGTCATGAAACTCCTTTTTCGGCTACTAGGCCTAAATTTCACAATTTTCGACCACGGACGTCGATAAACTTCATTTTCGACCAGGGATGTCAATAAACTCCATTTTCAACCGCGAAAATCGATAAACTCCTTTTTCGGCCACTAGGCCTACATTTCGACTTCGGATGTCAATAAACTCCATTTTTGGCCCCTAGGCCTAAAATCACATTCACACACTCATGGCATGCATACACCTCCTCCATCGCCTTTAAATAAGCAATTCGAACTACATTGACCTTGATCTCTCATTCAAACGAGAGTATGTAGGCATATTCGAGATATAACCTAAAATAGCAAGTCTCCCTATTCCCGATCATTTCCGAATCTTCATTCCTGCATTGCATACATTTAGAAGAAAGAATGATAGATATGAATGCATGAAATAACCTTCGAATCCACCTCGGGTTTGAAGACTAGTTCATTTCATCCATTAGGACGATTGACCTAGAAATAAGTTAATCGTAAAACGGAGTCACTAGGGGTTCTTTCTTAATTTTTCCCCTTTAACAAAATAAATTAAGTGGTGACTCTACATACACACATATTCACCACGACTGAACATCTCCAGCCAACCGACTTCCCTCGCAGATCGACCTGGCAGCTCGGAAGGGTGCACCTCCGGTAAGGGTTCACAATCTGGCGACTCTGTTGGGGAAAACTTTTCTAAAGTTAAATGTAGGTTACCATTGTATGCATATCCATCGCATTTCTCTCTTAACATTGTTTTGCATGAACAAGTGTTCTTTCCTAAAGAAGCCTTGAAGAAGATTTGGACTTAAAAAAAATAAATAAAATGAATTGCATTTGTATTTGATGTGCATCATTTTCAAAAAAAATTGATGATGATGATGAGTTTTTCATAAAAAATGAATTTCAAATGAATTTCTTCTTTCTTTATAAAACTTCTTGTGAGTCGGGATAGCAAGTAGTGCTAGATGGGCACGTCTCTTTGATGATCGTCCACGGACAGCCAAAGCGTCCCATCTTGGTGTCGAAAACCACTTCTAATCTTTTTAATGGTGGCCCAAGAGTAAGTCGTACCGCTGGACCCACGCGAAACTTTTTGTTTCACATGTGGCTAGGTATATCCTTACTCTAGGCGCTCAAGGGTCCCTATTAACCACTCAATTTTCTCATGAAAATTAGAACCTTCCCCTTAAGATACCTTTAATTGGACCTTTGCATTCATCCCATGACATTAAAATGAATTATGGGGTGATAGATGTATGCATTCATGCATTCATATCATACATACCACCTATAAATAAGGGGGAAATAAAAAAAAGAGTGGGAAAATTGAGAGTGAGAAAATAATTAACAAAAAAAGAGGAAGGAAAGAATAAGGAAGGGAATGGGAATGAATCATTAAGACTAATGCCATAATTAGATAAAGAGTCTACCCTACACCTTACCTTATACCTTACCACACCCTACAAAGAGAAAGACCTAATCCTTTTTCCCTTTATCCGTTCAGGTACTTACCCCACAAGTGCCAACACATACTTCTGAGTTACCAACAAGTCTTATACATTCTCCAATGGCCTCCTTAGATGATATTAGAGCCTTATTAAAGGAACAAGCCGATGAGATCAATGCCCGGATGGAAGTCAGAATGGAGGATAGGATAACCGAAGCCCTAGCCAGCCAGAAAGCTGCCCTTTTATCTAAGTTAAGATTTGGGGCAAGAGGAGTGTTGATGTTCGTTTTGAATTTTTACCAAAAAGTGGTGATAAAATATTTTTGGATCACACGTTGCCGAACTAGTCTGTCTTAAAAAGATTTAAGTTGTCACCTGCTTTTGTGACACCAATTTTAATTTTTAAGAAAAATGACTCCGTTTTAATTATAAAAAAGGCACTGGTCAAAATTTGAGATTCTGGATAAGGGGGTAAGGTACGACGATTTAAGTTTTATCTAAACCGCCGCCCGGCAAAAACCGGGCTCTTGGTTTGTTTAATTTCCAAAATTTAAGTTATTTTAAAAGAAAAGCCGTGGCGTGATTAATTGTATCGATGTTCCTAATTGGCTTTTTCGGTCAATTGTGAACGCAAATTCAAACATGAAAGCAGTAAATTGCAGAAATTGAAAATGCGGAAAATGAACCCTAAAACTAATTACAAACCGAATACCTATTAAATTACATTCTATCCGAATAAATTCCCAAATTAAATCCCAAACATCCCGAACGCATATAAAATAAGCATTCAAAGCATTATTGCAAAATTACCGAAAAGTCCCTGAAATTTGGTAAAATTACAAAAAGGTTCCTGCATCTTAAAAAAGATCAAAATAGTATCATAAAATTAATAAAAAAAATCTGTAATTAAACTAAATTACCAAAAAATCCATGTCATGCCAAATTACAAAATGGTCCCTAAGATTCTAACTAATTACCATTTAGTCTTGAATTTTGAAAAATTGCCATACAACCCCCACATACATTTAATGGTGCCAAAACAGTCAATGAAATATTCAAATCAAGCAAAACCTATCATTTTTTATAGCTAAGCATGTAAAATTGCAATTTTGCCCTCACATTCTCAATGTTTATATTTGAGACCAAAATCATCAAAACCAGACAAGCAGTATAGGAAAAACGCAAAATTTGACCCCTAATTATGCACCGTTGATCAAACAGCCTCCAGTCATGCTTTAGCTGCATAAATACGTCCCAGGAAAGCAAAAATGATCCCTATTCATGTGAAACAATTTTAAACAGCCCCTACCTCAACCAAACAATCTATATGCTCATTAACTTCATCTAAACAACCTCTGCATGCCATCAACAACACAGACCTGGCTTGACCTTCAACATCGAAATGATAACCCTTAACAAGGCAGTATGAAACAAAGGGATAACTCAGCCTGCAGCACAAACAACTATTGAATATGCAGGACTTGGCTCATGAAAAATAAATCAAAGTTTCAACGTGAGAGTAACAAAATCTTTAGCTAAATCAATTGCACATAACATAAGCACCTCAACAGGGGAAACGCTATACAAGTATGTGTCTATATCCATTCACAACAGATCCCAGAAAGATCAACAAGTGGTTAAAAGGACTGAATAAGTGTTGAATAAACAAAATGGTTGGGCAATCGACCAATGCAACAACATTTTCTTTCTGAGACTAATCAGCAAAAGTATTTGAACAAAGTTTTCAGCTGCTAATTAAGAAATAAATCCGCACATATTATTTGCCAACTTGGGAACATAACATCCAAACGGAAACTGCATCAGATGGACTCTGAATGGGAACCAAGTCTGAGATAATGATCAAGACAACAACCATGAATTTTTATTCTCATTCTTATGTTAACAGCAACCTCTCAAGACAAATCAAACGAACCAGAAAAGGGCATAAACATCCTGTTATGACTCAGAGGATAAGATCACAGAAAAGGACAAAACAGGAGCATGACAGCAAGAATTGCTAAATAGGTATTCAGAAACAGAAGCACTCATAGCTTGAATTTAAGTCAAAAATATAATAACATATACAAGTACAACCAGATCAATCTGTTATTGTAATTCCAATTCTCAAACACCAATCAACATCATACATCTGCTACGACAACTAACCTCTGCCGTACAGAGATTTGATTTTCATTTGCTAGTAAAACAGAAGAACAAAGAGGATGTATTTAAATGGAAATAAAAAGGATTGTATAAATGGAAGCAGAATAGACAAACAATGGTAACGAAAGAATCCAGCAACACGGAAACTACTTCTCAATAGCAGATTTTATGAATGTTCAAGATATAAAATAGTGCTTTGAACACAGCACGCAACAGAGACTAGAACATGCCAACACCAAAAGATGTGAACACAGGCCAGAACGAAAATCAGAAACAGAACGATCATCACATGCAAACAGAGAACCGACGTCCAAATCACAACGATACAAAAACACTTAATGAAACAGAAATTTGAACTGGAAAAGAGAATTAGAAATACCTTAATGTAATATTGCTTTCAACCGTTCTTTACAGAAGGAATTGTTTCTTTACAGGTTCCATTTTCTCATCAGGATTCTTCAAAATTTGTAAATACAGATTCATCGGGTCCCTAACTTCGAATGAATTTCGAAGTAGGAATCCCAATTGCTTACAGAAAGACGGGAACCCCTAATTCTAAAGGCAAAACCCTAACTCACCTCAATTTCCCCAATTACAGAAAGTTTTAACCCTAATTTCGAATTAAGAAATCGAAAAAGAAATTCTACTACTCTTACACGTTTTTCTCACTGGATTTCGAACCTTTTCTGGACTCTCCTTACTGGAATTTTGGAACCCCCCTCCCATTTCTGGAATCTCTCCTCCTTTTGTAGCCGTCGTCTCTTCCTTTTTCTTCGGCCGCCTTTGACTTATCCCTTCCTTTCTTTTCGATTTCCTTTTGATTCACGGCTTTGAACTCCTCCTCGTCTCTGCCTCTTTCTTCATTCGTCGTCCTCAGTCTTCGTCCTTCATTCTTTCGTCCGCTTCTCTCGTTCTTCGTCCTTCTGTCTATTTTTTTTTTGTTTTAACAGCTAACAAAACGACGTCGTTCGACTTTGGTTTAATGAAATCGGCTGAACCCAGAACTTGAACCGAACCAATTTTGGTTCGACTCACCCTTATTTCATTTTCCTCCCTTCTATTTTGTTTAATCTCGTTTTGGCCCCCATTCTTTCTTCCTTCCTTAAATTTCATCCTTCCTTCCCTTAAATCTTCCTCCCTACTTCCAATTCTCTTCAATTTCATCCTTTTTCTCTTATTTCTCCCCAATTTCATATTTTCTTCAATTTTCTCCCAAATTTCTCATTTTCTCTTCTCTTTTTTTTAACACATTTTTTCTTTTTCTTCTTCTTTTTTTTTAATTCTTTTCTCTCTTTTATTTCTTCATCTTTTCTTCTTTTAATTTTTTTCCTTTTCTCAAATTTTTTACAAAATAAGGAGAAATTAAAAATTAAAAATAAAATAAATGTATTTTCTTTTAAAAACTTTTCTTTCAAATTTTGGGGGTCAAAAATCGAGCGTCAACAAGGAGCCTCAACTTCCGGAAAGGAATCTACCACTACGACCCTTGTCATTAATCTGGAGGACCAACCCTCTAAGACCCCTGAATCAGAGTCTCAAAACATGAAAGAGAAACTTAAGGCTCTAGAGAGATCAATCACTGCCCTAAAAACCCACAAAGAACTTGTGGACATAAACTCTTTTTCTTTGTTTGCCGATGCTCGATTGCCCACCAAATTTAAGATGCCCAATATGGACAAGTTTGATGGGACTTCTTTCCCTAAGACCCACCTAAAGATGCATGTGGGAGCCTTTATACCTTTTGGACTAAGTACCAAGCTCCTAGCTTAACTGTTCCAATATACCCTTATTGGTGCTGCCCTAAGATGGTTTGTAACCCTGGATAGATCCCAGATCAAAACTTGGGAGGACATTTGTTGTAACAACCTCTACTTGTACTCTTATGTCATAGAACATGTTATATTTTTTTAACTAATATAACATGTTGCATTCTCTTTTTAAATCTGTTAACGTCTTTAACATATTCAAATCATACATGAACATGTCATTCATATCACACATGTATAGTATATGGCATATCTATAAAAACATATATCAAAACATTCTTAACATACATAATCATGTCATTCATATCATACATGTATAGCATATGACATATCTTCTCTTTTACCTTTATCTCTGATTAATCCTTTCTTTCTCTACACCATAAGCATATTCAAACACAACATGCTTTATTTACTATATCACAATATGCAAGCACTATTAACATGTAATAACTCTACATGTAATGGAATGACATCCACCATGCATATGACATGTCATTCCTTATTTACTATATCACATATTCGTTTACTCATGAGCATTATTAATAGATTACAAACCATATGACAAACAAAATCTCTATGATAAGATGATTCTAATAATGAAATTCAAGAGAGGGAGCGATTCTAAGCTTAGGCTGACCGACCCAAAAGAATGATGACGGAACTAACGCTGTCAGTTGCCCCAAGGAAACCTAGAATCATGTAAAGGCAATTTAATGAGTTGCAAACTCAGTAAGTGCAAACTATGCCATATTAAAGTAATAATATCATAATTGCATAAGATTAAACAGAACCTGTCATAGGAACTTGTCTCTCAGAACTCCTCTTATCAAAATAGTCACAGATACTATCATCTGTGTTACTGTACATATCCATATTAGTCAGCACACGATCATATACAAGTGTAAACATAACATATAAACCAAACATGTAATTTGGTTATCATCTCTCAGCAAAATAACATGATTCCAGATCATATTCATCATAAATGTTCATTCTCTATAGCATACTATGCAATATGACATGTCTCTCTGTTCTTTAATTGTGATTTATCGACCAAGTGCTGCCCCGAGAATTTCACCAGAAAAAAGGTTTTCTAACTAGATCCAGCAAATGAGGAAGACCCGGAATACCATTGGTCAAACCTCTCTCTGTAAGATCAGAAGATCACTCTGTAAGATCCAAAGATCACTCTGTAACATATAGGACCCGCAGGTCTCTTTATAACATATAGACCCATAGGCCTCTCTGTAGAAACCCGTAGGTTTCCTTTGGTGAAATTTGCAAACACTGGTTACGATAATCACAACGCCTGTAATTAAGTTCTGTGGAAATGCATTTATGCAATATACATTTCATAGCAATATCTCTCATATAAACATGTAGCCGGGCTTCAGTACCGGTTATAGCAACATATATATATATCTCTATAATCAGATCAAATAACTCAATTGGTCGGATTTCAGTACCGATTCAGGAACCACAAACAATGAAATTCATATAACATATATCTCTGGTTGACCGGGCTTTATTACCAGTCCAAACAATTCAATATAACTATAACATTTCACTTTTCATATATCACAGTTGACCGACTTTAATACCAGTCCCAACCATTCAATAAAACATATCATCTCTTTTCCATATAACAAAGATGATCGGGCTTCAATACCGGCCCAAACAGTTCAAATAAACTATAACATCTCTTTTTCATATATCACAGTTGACTGGGTTTCATTACCGGTCCAAACAATTCAATATAGCATATTAAGCAATAACACATAGCCATCTCTATACATGTAAAGTAAGTGCGTTTAACACTTACCGTACTGCTGTGAGCTCGGTTGGGTCTCGGGTAATTCACTCCGCCCTGCTCGAGGACTCGACGCTCCTATAATGCATAGTGTGACACGCCAAACCTTAACCTATGTTGTTCCGACATCATTACATGCATTTCGGGCATTTTTAATGAAAATACATTATCATTTAATTTGAAATATGACATGAACGTGAATTATATGATTTGAATATGATAATATATGACTTGGATAAGAAAAAAAAGTTATGTTATAGGCTCGTTTGCCATCGAAGGACACAAACGTAGCTAATTAGGGTTTTCAGAACCGCGCGATCGGAAAATGCCGAAATCGCATAAAATATGAACCAAATGATTTTGATGTGTTTATGAATATGTTTTAAAGAGTTTTGGGATCATAAATTTGTGAAGAAATCGTACGACTTTGGTTCCGTAAAAATCGTCGAGTTTCGGAGTTGGTTTAGGGCACCGACCGAACCACGACTGACTAGTTTTCGGATTCCGATTTTTACGAAACTTCAGACATGTGTTATATGTATTATTTTGACACTAAAAACAAGTTTTAAGTAGGTGCTTGCTGTGTTTAAAGGATTGAAATTAAGATTTGAAAGATTGGAAGAAAGAATGGAAATGCTTAAGGTGTAAGTTAAGTTTAAAGGCAACTTAGATAGATTTTTGTGTGCAAAATAGAAAGCAGCTGTTGGACACTTAATTGGGACTTGTAGTAGGTGCTGGAGAGGTGCAAAATATGGCTGGAACAGCCAAGAATTGGTGGTACACGAAATGGAAAGAGATGAAGAAGAGAAAGAGAGAAAAAGAAAGAGAAAGAGAGAAAAAGAGAGGAAAAAAGAAAGAAATCCAAAGGGCAACTTAAATCCAACCTTTCAGAGTGTTTTTGAGATGCTTATGAAGTGATTAAATGGGTTAAATAAGAGAGGGAACTGCTAGAAATCGTTTGGGAAAGAGAGACAAAATTCTGGGTTCATTTCTGGATTCTAAGGCAGTTTTGAAGTTGCTACTTTAGAGGGTTATAACTTTCAAATGCTGATGCATGAGTGAGTTTGGGCTATATGGGATGATAGAGGGTATGTTGGTGTAGAGATTGGTCATTTTAGTTTGTCGAAAAACCACCGGAGGTTGCAGGACAAGTGGCTAGAAGTTGGGTTGAGAGATAGGCAAAATCTAGGTTCTGAGAAAACAGTGTTGAGGATCCAACTTTGGGGACTTGTATCTTTTGATCTATAAGGTTTCTGGGAATTTGGATGGTTAGCTAGAGGGTGTGTAGAGGAAGAGAACGGTGGTCGTAGCTCGCCGAAAAGCCACCGGAGAAGGACGTACGGTCGTCGGGAAGTAGGCTTGAGAGACTGGTTTTCTCGGCAGGAAGGCAGGCGGGACAGGCGGCTGGCACGCGGGTCAAAACGACACCAAGGGCGTGTGTCTTTATCCAGGCACGCGAGGCACGCAGAGGGGGCTGCGGGCTGGCCAAAACGACGCCGTTTTGGGTAAATTGCACTCCTGGTGCCTGGATTTTGATAAACCCTGTTTTGAACCCCTGAACTTTAAATGTTTTTGTATTTTAGTCTAGCAGATTTAAGTTATAAAAATTGCAATTTGACCCTGTAGTTGCTATAAGATTACAAAATGGCCCTTTTGGGCAGATTTGGTAATTTTGGATAATTACATTTTGGTCCCTCAATTTTTAATAATTGCACTTTTGACCCAGAAACTTTTATAAATTATGTTTTAGCCCTTGCAGCCTAATTTCGACGTCCTGAATCCGTTTTTGACGTCAAAAATTTATTTGGAGATCGTTTTGAGCCTGAAATTAGATATTTAAATATTTTATTAGAGATTTTATTTATGAATTGGCTTTAAACTATTAAAGAGTTAATTTAAAGTTTATAAATGGTTTTAATAATTATAATTATGAGTAATTATAATTATTATATGATAAATAGAGATTGTTAATCATTTTTAATATGATATTAAATGATTTTAAAGTAGAGACTTTTAGAGATTGAGTTTTAAATAATAGAAAATTATATGGATTTAAATTAAAACTCAATTAAATCAGAAAATTAAATATTTAATCATGCATTATAGCACCTATAGATGATTTATTTGATTAATTGAATATCATTGCTATGCTATGCATTATAGGAGCGTCGAGTCCTTGAGTAAGGCGGGGTGAATTACCCGAGAACCAACCGAGTTCACAGCAGTACGGTAAGTGTTAAACCCACTTACTTACATGTATAGAGATGACTATGTGTTATTGTTTAATATGCTATATTGAATTGTTTGGACCAGTAATGAAGCCTATCAACTGTGACATACGAAAAAGAGATGTTATAGTTTATTTGAACTATTTGGACCGGTATTGAAGTCCGGTCATTTTTGTTATATGGAAAGGAGATGATATGTTTTATTGAATGGTTTGGACTGGTATTAAAGCCGGTCAACTGTGATATATGAAAAGTGAAATGTTATGGTTATATTGATTTATTTTGGACCGGTAATGAAGCCCAGTTAACTAGAGATATATGATATATGAAATGTATTGTTTGTGGTTCCTGAGTCGGTACTGAAATCCGACCAGTCGAGTTATTTGATCTGATATAGAGATATATTTGTTGCTTTCACCGGTACTGAAGCCCGGCTACATGTTTATATGAGAGATATTGCTATGAAATGTATATTGCATAAATGCATTTTCACATAACTTAATTACAGGCGTTGTGATTATCGTAGCCAGTGTTTGCAAATTTCACCAGAGAAAACCTACGGGTTTCTACAGAGAGGCCTACGGCTCTATATGATATAGAAAGACCAACGAGTCCTATATGTTACAGAGTGATCTTCGGATCTTACAAAGAGAGGTTTGACCGACGGTATTCCGGGTCTTCCTCATTTACTGGATCCAGTTATAGAACCTTTTGAGGTGAAATTCCTGGGGCAACACTTGGTCGATAAATCACAACTAAAGAACAGAGAGACATGTCATATTGCATTGTATGCTACAGAGATGATAATTTATGATGAATATGATCTGGAATTATGTTATTTTGCTGAGAGATGATAACCGAATTACATGTTTGGTTTATATGCTATATTTACACTTGTATGTGATCTTGTGTTGACTAATATATGGATATGTAAAGTATCACAGATTATGGTATCTGTGACTATTTGGATAAGAGGAGTTCTAAGAGATAAGTTCCTATGACAGGTTCTGTTTAATATTTCGCAATTATGAATTATTGCTTGTTATATGGCACAGTTTGCACTTACTGAGTTCGCAACTCATTAAATTTCCTTTATATGATTCCAGGTTTTCTTTGGGGCAATTGACAGCGTCAGTTCCGACGTCATTCCTCTGGGTCGGTCAGCTGAAGCTTAGGATCTCTCTCTCTCGCATTTCATTAATAAAATCATCTTATCATGTAGATTTTTAGTCATATGGTTTGTAATCTATTAATGTCCAAGATGAAAAGAATATATGATATAGTAAATAAGGTATGGTATGACATGTGCATGGTGGACGTCATTGCATTCCATGTAGAGTTATATGCTAAAAGTGTTTAAATGTCTGTGTTGCTTATATATTAGATATCTGTGGAGACTTATAGTATAGACATCCTT
>CANUEY010018910.1:0-24941 GCA_948099555.1 Croton setiger | reverse complement strand
CCGACTTGACTTAAACTTAAAAATCAATTTTGGTTAGCGAGGCCGGTTTACGAACCGGGCGTTAGTCGAAATTTAATTTCGGCTAACGTACCCAACCCGCTTACCCTAATCTGGTTCAAACCAATTGCTTTATCCAAAATTAAAAAAACGGAGTCAACTTTTTATAATTAATTTGGTTTTCAAAACCGGTTCCCGAAGGGTGGCGACTCTAAAGTTTTTTAAGACCGACTAGTTCGGCAATAATCCAAAATATTTTATCACTTTTTTTTCAAATTCAAAAATCATAAGTATTTTTCGGTTTGATTAAAATCGGAAAAGTCGTCCGCCCCGAATCGGGCCGTCATCACTTGATCAATGGAATTCTATTTTCATTTAATAGTGGAAACACTTGAAAACACTAAATCAATGAAATTCTACTTTCATTTAGTAGTGAAAACACTTGATCAATTGAATTATATTTTAATTTTGTAGCGGAAACACTAAAACAATGGAATTCTACTTTCATTTAGTACTGGAAACACTTGATTAATGGAATTATATTTTCATTTATTAGTGAAAACACTTGATCAATGGAATTCTACTTTCATTTAGTAGTGGAAACACTAAATTAATGAAATTCTACTTTCATTTAGTAGTGAAAACACTTGATCAATTGAATTCTATTTAAATTTTGTAGTGGAAACACTTGAACAATGGAATTTAACTTTCATTTAGTACTGGAAACACTTGATTAATTGAATTCTATTTTGATTTTATAGTGGAAACACTTGATCAATGGAATTCTACTTTGATTTACTAGTGGAAACACTTGATCAATTGAAATCTTCTTTCATTGATTAGTGGAAACACTAATCAATGGAATTCTACTTTCATTTAGTAGTAAAAACACTTGCTCATTTATTTTAATTTTGTAGTGAAACACTTGTTCAATTGAATTCTACTTTCATTTAATAATGGAAACACTCGACTGATTGAATTCTACTTTCATTTACATAAATGGATTTCTTCAATTATTTAATAGTTACAAATTTGCTGAACGGATTTATTGATTAATTTACTGGTTAACACACTTGATAAATTGATCTGTGGCCAAGTTTAAGTTGACCTGTGGCCAACTTTTAGAAACATGTGGCAAACAATTTAATTTGACCTGTAGCCAACTTTTAGAAACCTTTGGCCAAATTCTGGAACATGTGGATAACATTTACAAAACTTGTTCAAAATTATCCCTAACTGTTTTGAAATATAAAAAATTAAACAAACAACACACATATTAAACAAAGTCTGGAGGTAAAGATAAATCTTTTGTTTGGGAGTTCTTGACATAGGTAAATTCATTGTCACACTCTATTGTTGGGTCAACTTGATCTAGTGGCTCTTTGGAATCATTATCTTCTTCAACTTATTTTACACCTTCCTCATCATGTTCAGATGGTGCACTAGCATAACATGTAGCTATATTGGTCACTACCTTGTCAATGTGGCCACTATCTTCATGTTCACTTTTCCCTTCCTTGAAACAACCTTTTTCATTCTGGCCACTACTCAGTAAACCACTTCCTGCTACAAATGCAAATGCATCGAATTTATTAACAACTTACTCAATCTAGTTAATAATTTGTTGCTACCTCAACTAAACAAAGTAAATTGTTAATTTTTCAATAATGTAACCACTAGTTTCCATACATTTGCCACCTCCATTAGGATTCACTATCTTGTTAGCAATACCTTCATCTCTTTGGCCATCACTTAGGATGTCAAAATTTGTATCTTCAGCTGGAGGATGTAATTTGTCCCCATATTTGGCACTTAGTTGCCTTAATACATTTTTAATCTTACAAACTCTCTCATTTAGGTTAGCAATTCGGGAAGCATGATCAGCTCCCTAGGTTAGAATGTATTTTAAGGTGCTGTTCATATCCTGCAGCTCCTACAAAATCTCACTGCTTGTACCCAATTGCTGTGACTTGTTGGTACCTCTACTAGCAGTTGGCACTACTCTAGCTGCTGAACCCTGTTTAATCACATCACCTTCTTAGACATATTTCAAAAGTATTCAGTCTTTATCTCTAGTCCTCACAATCTTATAACTCTTGAAATATTTGGATCCTACTATCTTATTTGCATTCATATATGTTTCTTCTCTTGCCCTAACTCAACTCCACTATCAATAATAAGCTTAGATTATAATCTAGCATAGGACAAGTGCTTACTATGGAGTCTGCGATTGTAGCTACCAAAACTCATTGCCTTATGCTTTCTAACTATATTCCTTATTTTATGGAAGCAAAGTTAATAGGCTTATGGTTCATGATGTGCCATAAAACTACAACTTCATTAAGAGTTACATTCTTTTTACTGTCAGGCTTTATAAAAAGGTTACCACTCACAATAAAAAAGAGGAGTCGTGGGATAACTTTTGTCCTAATGCCCATTAAATCATGGTCAAACTCATTAAGAGTATTGACCAATATATATATATATAGATTTTGCAAATTCAGCAAAGGAATACTCCTCGGGATAATTATATTCATCCATAACCGAGTCAAAACTAGCGGCTAGACATCTAACTGCTTTACGCAGCCTAGACTCAAATATCTTAATCCTTATCCCTTTGACTGTGGATTGTAGCACTAGGCTATCTTTGTCTCCTCTCTTGACTGTTTGCACCCACATATTTGCATAAAACACCCTAACTAACCTATCATACACATCATTGAACAAGCTACGCAAAGCTTGCATGTCCTCATCAAAATAAGCACTCAAATCAATCCATATATCTCTTAAAGCTTTAAAATCTACTTGTTTCTCACACAATAACTTTTCATTCATAATAAAATTTCAAATAAATTCAGCACAAGCAGAGTTTTTGAAGCCTAACCTTTCCTCGGTATCATCAGCACTTTCTTTACTGACATTGTCATATTGTGACTCATCTGGCTTTGATTCATGTGCCTTAAACTCCTTTGCCACTGCTTCTTTTT
Organism: Croton setiger; assembly: GCA_948099555.1. Taxonomy (NCBI): domain Eukaryota; kingdom Viridiplantae; phylum Streptophyta; class Magnoliopsida; order Malpighiales; family Euphorbiaceae; genus Croton; species Croton setiger. Next base: position 21,957 of record CANUEY010018910.1, on the reverse strand, counting down.
TTTTCCTCTTTAGAAACATGAACATCAAGAGGACTTTTCCTTTGTTCTTGAACAGGAGGTTGCTGGTTCCTTGTCCTCATTCTTCTAGCAGTTGAAGCATATTTCTTCCTTTGAATATCCTCTTCTTTTGTAGAGGGGGAACCGTCGAATATCTCTACTAGTTGTGAATCCGTCAGTTTCCTCTTTCTGTCATGGGAATCTTACTTATTATCTCATTCTTTCTACTTTTTATTTCAGTCTTTATTGTCGTCATCGCCAGTGCTTTGTGGCCAACAGTCTTTATGTGAACCATTTTTACAGAATCACATTAGGAATTATGAGAGTTAGCCATTGATGGACAGAGAATGGGAAAGGTTAGGTTTGAAACTGTGTGGAGAGATGGCAAAAGGGGGAAGAATGGGTAAGTGGCCAATAAGAAAGAAATAAAGAGGGAAATAAATGAAAAACAAAAAAAAAAAAAATTACCCCTCAAATAGTGTCCAGTAATTTTGTATGCCAAAGATTTAATTTCTGCTCACTAATAAACCCCAAAACGAAAAGTAGTGGCAATTTTGAATGAACTGTAAACATATTTCTAGGCCAAATTACACTAGACTGCTGGAGTTGGCCCTGTTTTAACTAACTGTAGGATATTTTTGCTTTTAAAACCCTTCAATGTGTGACCAGTTGATTTAAATAACTCACAGTTTATATATTTAGAGTGTTAGATAGCAAAATGGCAAACATTCAACATTTTTCCCAAAAGTCAGATAAAACAAACATCTGTCACATCATTGTCAACTTTCCACTGATCCAAAAAATTTTCAATTTTAGGAAATTTTTCTGCATACTAACAATGCGCATAATGAAATTTTTTCTATCTATTGAGAATGGATGGAGTATATTGTTTGTTTGGTCAAAATAAAGTTTAATAAAATTTATATACTAATGAGTATGTAAAAATAAATTTATATATTGATGAGAATATAAATATCACTAAAGTATTTTATATACTTAAGCACTGATATATAAATCAGTATATAAACAAACAATCAATATATAAAAATTGATTTTATATACTGGTAAGTGGTTTAAGGAGTACATAAATCATCATAAGTATATAAACACATATAAAATAAATATATCATATCAGGCAAAAATCGGATTTATATATTGATTGATATATAAATGTTCATTTTACAATTCGTAGAGGGAGCTGAGTTGACAGATCGTGAACAGTACCAAAGGCTGGTAGGAAAACTTATATATCTCTTACATACCGGGTATAATCGGTCAGTTCATGTATAAACCATAGGAAGACCATATGGAAGCATCACTTAGGATTGTTCGATGCCTGAAGGATTCTCCAGGTAGAGGTGTAATGTTCTGAAAGAATGGTCATTTGGAAATCCAGGCATTTACCGATGCAGATGGGCAGGCAATCCGATTGACAGACGATCGACTTCCGAGTACTTTACGTTTGTTAGAGGTAACCTTGTCACTTGGAAGGTTACCCTTTCAAGTGCTGAAACTGAATTTCGAGGAATTGTCAGAGGACTCACAGAAGTTCTGTGGCTAAGGAAGCTATTAAACGAAATCGGCTTCGTGTCAAATACTTGTGAACTGATGTGCGACAACAAGACTGCAATAAGTATTTTAGAGAATCCAGTTTAACACGACCGAACGAAACATGTTAATGTTGACCGACACTTTATAAAAGAGAAGATTGAACTGGGCTCGTTTCCCTACCCTACATTCGTTCGGAAGAACAGCGGGCAGATGTACTGACTAAGGCATTCTGGGCAAGCTGGGTACGGAAGATTCTACAACCTAACTTGAGGGAGAGTATCAGAAACAGAAATATGAAAATAGGGGAAATTAGAATCAAATTCAAAAACATAAACAGACTTAATCCAGAAGAGTAAAAAATAGGAGAAATTTGTTATTTATGTATAGTATAAATATGTACAGCAAAATTGAAAAAACATACAATTTCCCCTTCTTCCTTTAATTTTATAACATATATAAGGATTATAGTTGATATTTATACATATATATACTCTTAGAATTAAAAAATTTCAAATTCCAAAATCAATTGTTTTGTAAATTTATGAAACTTTCTGCAATTTACCAACAATTAAGTTCGAAAGATTTTCATTTGCTTCCTTCTCCCTTAATTGTTTAGCCACAATTCTAGAATCAATTTGGCTTTGAAACTTAAAGCACGTAAGTTTTAAGTGATTCGAACGATTAGCGACAATACTATTGGTGTACATTTTTTTTTAATCATTTTTACACAACTAATAGTCAAATGGTTCATCTAAAATACCAAAGCAATTATACAATTGTGATTTTCTTATTACAAATGAATGTGATTAAATGTAGTCTACAGAGATTGGGTATGAAAAGGATGGACAGTTCTATAAGTACACCTGACTATGTTTTCATAAAACTAGAGCTATAAATATTAACAAGGAGGCCAATCAATAAATAATGAGAATACAAGTACTCACTTCTTCTTCTTGCCTGCCAGAATTGGTTGAATTTGCAAATGCCTGTTGAAGGCTTCATTAAACAGGAACCGAGTCTGGAAGGCAGAAATGATGGGAAGCCATGCCAAAATAGCTATTGGGGCAAAGAGAACAATGCCCATTCCATAATCATATGCCTTGGCCAGGACTCTTGCAAAATCCCACAGTCCTGTGTTCTCTATCTTGGGTCTTACAGCTTGTGCAATCTGAGCCAAGCAAAATCTCAGTCAGACCAATAAAAATTAACAGTAAATTAAGAAAACCTTATGTCTGCTTGCTTACCAATATCAAGCCCCACCCGGTTGGTAAAAAGGCTAGACAGCAAACAATCAAGTCCTTCAGCGACAATTGGCAGATGCGGGAAAGAGTAATTATTATGGAAACAACAGCAATGAACAGAAATGCCTTGAAAAGTCTAAAACCCAGATGGTAAGTTGTGCTGAACCGTTTCCTTCCCAGGTTCACAAACTACAGAAGACCATAAAATCATGTTAAAAGATCATCTACATATACACACGTGCATAGCAAAATGGAGAAATTTACCTTGAATAGCAGAAAAACTGCAAATATTACAACCCAAGAAAGCAAATAAACTAGAAAATTTTTGCTGTTTTGGGAGATGTCAAGGTGATACACCAGCCCATACTGGTACATGAAAAATCGGGCAGAAAGGAGTATCTCAAAAAGTCTAGCACCCAAGCCAGAACGGCGGAGATGGGTTTGTTCCTCATTCCACCATGACTGCCAACTTTTGTCCTGATGAATTCCTATACCACCTTGCTCCCTAATCCATTTATTCCAGTCTTTCCAGTCATCCACTATTTTCTCCCAACTGAACCCGGATGGATTAAACAGAAATGGTGCAAATAACCAAGTTATTGACATGAACCAAATGGAGTAAGTAATCAGCACATATGCCACACTGCTTTCATAGGATCTCCTAAACAAATCATAAACGATTAGAAGTAGCACTATTTCAAATCCTTTAACAAAGTGGCTTCGAGAATACAATCTGTAATTCTCAGTGAAGCTGGCATGGAACACCACAACCTTACGCCCAGTAGGTCTGTACTTGGCACCACCATACAAAATTGTTCTGCCATAATAATGAGTTTTTGTACCGAGTGAAAAAGTGAAGAAAACAGCAGCTAGTTGCAATTGCATCAGAATAAAATCTTTGAAGGCTGTGAGAAATCCTTTCTCAAGTCCAATCTCCATGACCATTGGCAAGCCTGTTAGAAGTCCAAGCTGGATAAATGACTGAGAGGCAAGAGCTGTTTCCAATGACTGTATGTTATGTATTCTAGCCTCAATGACCAGTGCCTTTTGAAGCCCACTCAAGACGAGGTAAAGCTGACCGTAAAGGAACACGTAAACTCCAATTACTGAAATCTGCAAAGCATTGCAGAAAAAGTTAATAATATAAACAGGAACTGTGCACATGGTATTATTCTTTACCCTACCATACATAAGACAAATGTCCAGAATAATTTTCTTTTCACTCTGGTGTGATTCATACAACTGAAATGAAGAAGTCTACCGTTAATAAAAGAATTAGTAATTTTCAAGTGGTGTGCTACATTTTCCCTCAAACACAATAATCCATTACATTTCCATAATCAAGGGAATCAAAAACTTGTCTATTATTTAACGACTCCTAGTCTGTTTTTCTTGTATGTAAACAAAATATAAACTGTGGTGAATATGCAGACATTTGTGGTAAAGTTCCACATAATACAATTTGTCAAGAAGAATAACAAATTCATTATATCTGATTCATACAACATGTTTAAAAGAAATGATCATTCATCATTTGAGGGTAGTAGAAATTACCAAATTACTGAAGTAAAAACCAATGGTGGTGAAGTAACAGGACAGCATCCGGAAAAAATCAAACCAGCGTCCAAGTCGGTATATGTCACGGCTAAGAGTTTGCTCACTGTTTCCATTTGCTACCTTGGCTTCAAATTTTGAGATCTGATTCAGACCTACATCGCGCCCTTTTCCAACTTGCAAGTACTCATGGTAAGTAATACAACCACGGCGTAAGGTGGAATTAAACCCTGCATAAAATCAAATTATGTAGCCACAAGTAAACTGTCATGTCATTGGTAAAAAAAAAAAAATAAACTGTCATGTCAATATACAACTTGTGAAGTTACAGAGGTCCTTACCAGCAAATACATCCTCACTCAAATTTATTGTCTTTGATGCTTTACTTATGCCGCCTCTTGTAATATGAAATAACCTATCAAATACATCAGGATGTCCGTAGTGGAATCTTACCCTGTGGAAAAATTAAACTTCAGGAAAAAAATGAACACAAGAAAAAGATTGTGCACAGATAAAACAATTGATTTCACCCACAACTAAATGGAGATCACAAGACATATACCTTCCCTACTTTTTTTCCAAGTTTATAATAGCAATCTCATCTTTTTTGTGGAAATTTTCCAAATAAGCAAACTTAATTCCTATTACATCCTATATCCAAAATTATATAAAATGATGATATCTGATTGCAAACATAAATAAAGATATACATTTCAATTAATTTCTCATAGAACACTGCATGTGAGGCGAATGGAATGGCAGATGATGGCTAGGTGCGGGAAATATGAAGCAAGCCCAAGACTGTTCTTTGTATACTCTAGAAGGAATAGATGTGCAGAAACTAAAGGGTAACAAGCAGTTACTTGGGAAAAGGAAAAGAGTGTGAGGAAAAAGAACATCTGATGAGGCATAAGTTAGTTAGAACAGGTGCAAAGCCAAAAACTTATTGATTATAGTATTTTTGGGCAGAATTCCTCTGCACGGATTCTGTCCTTAAGGGGATGAATTTTTGCTTATTACTCATCATGTTATCCTATATTTATTAGATCGTATTGAATATAAAGCATTCTATTGAATTCCATCATTGAATAAAGCAAATTACAATCCTTCCTCTACAACATGTCTCCGTGTTCTCTTTTCTACCAGCTAGGCTCTATAGTCCAAACTCCAAAGGGTGGCAGTATGAAAAATGAAGAGGTAAACCATATAAAAAGAAAAAAGACAGATAAAATAAAGGAATGCAACATGTGTGTGATGTGATATGAAGGCATCTAACAAAGTGAATGGAAAAGGAGCTGCAGAGGATGACTGGGCATCTTTTGGGGAATTAGTTATTTGGGGCAGAGAAATCTGAATCGAGCTAGTCCTAGGGGTTGCTATTGCAACCGTTTTATCTTTCTTGTTCTTTAGTATCAATCATCACAATAATACAAGTCTATTTCTACTTAATTTGTTCAGCCCTTTATCCTTATTCTAAATTCTGTTTGGCTGTGTTCCAGGCAAAAACTCATGTTCTCTCCCCTAGCTGGGCAGTTGAAGTTTAGCTGATCCCACTAATTTACTCTGATTAGATTAGTCTATGGATGCCTTAAACTTTGATTAATTCTCTCACACTATACTCCCATCACCCCACCACTAATTCCATCAGAGATGAGAATTCAATTAATACCCTTTTGTTAAGAAGGGAGGTTCCCCCAAATCCCAAATTACTAGTTCTATGCACACTATACATGTCAACAATCTGTCAGAGAAAGCAAAAGAATATATAAATTGATACATTCAGTCCACATGCCTCCAACAATCAAGCAACTTATATTGCAACCCTCCTAAATTCTGAATGGATCACTAAATAATTAATCATCCTTCGTCAAGGATGGTGTGCAATGAAGTTGACACACAAGTGTCTCAAATATTAAGGATGAATTTACTGAAAGTGATACTGACCTGAGGGGGTTGGCAAGAAGCCTTTGGCCAATGGTGACAAAGCTTGTTTCTTGATATGACATGAACCATGCTAGAGAAGAAACACTAAATACAAAAGAAAAAAAAAAGATTTTAACTTTAAGAAATAAAATTTACGTTAAATTTAGACCTGTGGCTAGAATTTTTCATATATGAATGACAACCATATGATAGCAAAATTTACTATACATAGATAATAACATAGTTTGATAGGGGTTCATTTTCTCTGCACTTCCATGACAGACAGATGTCATGTAGGTTGGTAAGCAGATTGATGCGAGTCACTATTCAATAATAAAAAATTACTGCAGTTCAACGTCTGTTTTTCAACAAATACAGGCCTTTAAAACAATGAATTCATGCCTTCAAACATGAAAAGCCTATTACTCTTCCCCAAGCATTAAGAATGCAGTCTTTCACTATGAGCTAAAATATCAATACAGCACAGTTCCATTTTCAGAAGTTGGACATCTATCCACATACAGGTCTGAAATTTTAGCATTAATTAGAAGGCAAAACAAAGACTATAGCAAAGCCGCATTAAAGGATCAGTGAGGGCCTAGAAATATTTAAGAATTTTAGACAAATTTATGCTCAAACTAACTTTTGCTTTTCACATCCCTAAATTGCTTCTCATCTTTACAACACTATGGCTGCATTTCAGAGGAAGTAATAGCATTGAGTTATGATTCACATATTCAATTGCAATAAATCAGAATAGAAAATGCATAGGTCCTAACCTCTGAATGCAGGGGGGACCAACAATGAAATGTTTCTTTGATGGTTCATTGATATAAAACCAAACATGATAATAAGTACTACCTCCGTTCCACTTTAAGTGGCCTATTTTATGACAATTAATAATTTGTCCTATACTACCCTTAGTTAAGATACCTAGAAATCTGAACACTTTGTTTTCAGTGCTACCAAATAATTAATAATATAAGGGTATTTAGGTAAGTTTGCTTTACTCTTTTATAGAATTGATAAAAAGTTAATTGTTTTCTTAATAGGTGTGCATAAGGAGAAAATGCCACTTAAAGTGGAATGGAGGAGTACAATTCATATTCCTGCTTTCTACATTCAAAACAATGTTGCCTAGTAGGAATCAACTCTTTAATATAATTCCACTAAAGGCTTTATCTTGTTAAACAGTTATAAAGATGAAGAATGTTTGTCCATGTTTTTTACTTCCATTAGTCAGCTACAAAATGGCTGAATGTTTTCTGTTCCTGAAAGCCCAGCCATGGTATGGATGAAACAATTTCTGGCATAAGAAGCTATTAAGCATACAAGCAGGATGAACTATGATTACAGTTCAGGGTTCTTATTCTCTTCTATAACAGTCAACCTATATTGGGATCAGCTGCATCACTATTATAGTTTCTTCAGTTAGTGCAACATATAATACTCCTCGTTGCTAGAATAACTTGCAAATATAAAATCTAACCTTCCAGTGAATATATGTTCCCTCAAGCCTAGTACTGTTGGAGGCCGTCGTCCTTGCTGCCGAAAAAATTCTTGTAAAAGGTTTCTCATTTTGAAAGCTTCTTCAAAATAATTGTCCTGTAATTTCAACAAACATTTGTCTAAAACGTTGCGAAGATGTGGGAGTGCAAGAGTATGAGTGTCATGCTCAGGAAAGGGCTTACTTGGTTCATATCAATTGTTTGAAGAGCTTCACCACGTGTGAAAATGATCGCATGATTTTGATTTTCAGGTTTCCCCTCTCCAATATTTGGCGGTCCAGGGAGCTTTATCCGATAAATTTCCTGTAAAGACATCAAAATATTCAATCAAGCTAAGCACATCAGAAACTCATAGTGATATGTTCTAATGCAATCATGACGAATTAAGAGTAGGTTTGGGCCTACTACTACCCAGAAAGACCCTTTATCTCAGCCAAAAATTGAACTATATTCTCTAATTTCTCTCCATCCAAGTTTTTGTCGTATTAAAGAATTGCATACCTATTTGTAATATCAAGCAAAGAATATCCAAAATTACAAAATCAAGGTTATTTTCTATTAATTCTTGAGGAAGTAATAATTGATGTGTTGCATTTATAACACATGCAATTGACCATATGCATTTATTAATGGAAGAGTATGAGAGATTGCTTATAAAAATATTCATTCATTCATTGAGCTCATATTATCTGAACCAAATATCACTAATTTCAAAAGGCCTCCCCTTAAAATGCTCTGTTAAAGCTTGAATAATTGAATACCTGGTCAAGGCCGTTGACAGCTTTAACCAATATAGAAGAATATGCCTTTTGAGGCTTATCATTCACAATCTCTTCTTTCTCCTCAACATAAGCAACACGAACAGATGGATACCTTAAACAAACAATAGATTTGACACATTGAGATGAACTGAAAACGTGATTATTGGCAACAATTGTTTCCATTATTATCAAAGGCTTACCGTTTCATTAATTCAAGAATGTCATTAGCATGGGGATCCCCAGATGACTTCTGGGATCCATATACTTGACAAGAAATGACAAACGTGAATTTCAAGTTTGCTAGTGCATCTAATTGAGCAAATAATGTACGGTTACTTCTCTCAGCAGCAGCATAACCTTCAAGGATATCTGGATGAACAATTAGCCGAAAAATCAGTAAATAATTAAAACACTATTGGACGTGTTCTTAAATATTCTTAGTCATGTAGATATGCAGACGACTGGAATGGAAAAAGTTGTGATAACAAACCTTCATCATCTGCCATGTCAAGAAATGCTTGAACTCTCAAGGCTTCCCTATAGTACATCATTCCTCTAACTGTCATAACCAAGGAAAACAAGCTTGGAGACCACATTCAACATGATCGCCATATATGCCTAGATCAAATGCATAAGAACGTTATTACACTTTTCTTTCACCTGTTCTGCTTAATGTTTGACCCCGGAAAGAAGCCCAATTTCTTAGCTCTTCCTTCTTGCTCTCATCTTTAAATACTTCAGAACTGTCACAATCCATGCGCTCCAAAAAGTTTTTCCACTCATCTAAGAGGAACAAAGAAAAAATTTCACACCATCAAGTTGCAGTCAAATAGATTCAAGACAGTTGTCAATAAATTTCACTTGCCAGATCTAACCTGGATATATTTTACGCATATAAAATAATATGGACACCTCATCTTTACTCGAACGAAGTTCCTTCATTGAAAAATTAATATCTTCCATATAGTGAGGAGTCATTACACTGAAACAGAAAATATATTAAATAAGATATACTACCTAGCAACTCTCTCTTTAAAGTAGTCATTGTTTCAAAAACATGCTTTTAGAAAAAATAGTAACTCTCTGCCTTTTCAAGTAGTGATTGTCTCTCAAGCGTTTAACCTAAGGGTCAATGCTTCATCATTTGTGCTATCAACAATTTGCAGGTTCTTCACTGTCCATTGGCAAATAAACTATGAGCACCATAATGGTGCTCCTATTCTTCACATGTGGCAAACTGTACAATAACTAAAACTACGTAAGAAGTCCATGGTGATAGAGAGATGAACCTGAAAGAGAGCATGTTGCGGACTTTGGGAGCAACGGGCATATCAGTAAAAAGCGAAGTGGCAAAGAATGAAATACGTCTTCTAGCTTCTAAGTTTGCAGGTACATCCATGGCTTTATCTTTCGCCGTAAGCAACAAATGAAGACGCTTAATCTGACATCCAAGGTTTGAGTTAAAAACGTACAGTATACATTTCAGGTTCACAATTTTGGTGCATGCAAATACACCAAACATGCACATATATTCTGGCATGTTTAATGTGAACTTTTAATTATTCACTGTGCTCTCCCCCTTGAGAATCCATTAATGACAAGAAATTTATGCCATGTTTTGTGTCTTTGAATTGTGAATCGAGTGCAGATGTCATTATTCCTTTTCAGCACGCAAAGAATCCTTATACTTGAACTTCAATTTATCTTGAAATGAAAATCTTATTTAAGAATGGTTCTATTTGTTTAAAAAGAAAAAATTGGAACAGGATTCTTTGAATTTAGTTTTCCAATTACAAACTTGCCCTTCAATCTACTACTTTACTTTCTATAAATTCAATGATTCTAATCAATCATACATAGAGTATTTAGGTGCAAGGTTTTACATTGCTCAAATCACAAATGTTGAATCAAAGTGTGGAAGCAAAAATCAAACAGATAATCCTGAGCTTTGATTTGGTTAGGTTTTTTCCTAAGGAAATATCAATACAAAATCTCAACAATTTCATGTTATTATCAATTTCCTTTCCCTCAATTATTGTGCAAAATGAGTATTTATGATGTTGTTCTTCAAGCAAGGGTGCTAAAATAGTCCAAGATTTCATATGGATAAATGATTTCTTATATGGAAAATCATACCAAAAATTTGAATCAAATGTCTAAATCTACTCCTTTGTTTTCTTTTTTATTGACTTGTTTTTCTTCACATGGTAGTATCAGCCAACCAAATGAACCATACTGTATTTTTTTTAACACCATAAAAGATCTAGGGGTAGTAGCTCTCATGCTAAATCAATTATTGAACGTAGGATACAATATGCAACTTAGTATGTCTAATACTCCATATGACATGAAGCAGCACTTAACAAGCTCATTCATCAACATAACTAAGCCAACCATGTAATGTGATGCCGTAAAAACAGAAAGAATTTCCCTTAATATGCTCTAATAATTATGGAAAAGCAAAATCACCTGCTCGTTTAGAGGTTCTGTATCCGGCAACGGAAAATGAATAGAACTATCAACAGTTGATTCAAACAATTGTGGTTCAATTGTTCTAGAAAAGTAAGCAAAGGTCTCCTCCACCTCCTGGGGGAAATGGAGCAAATCCAATATCCTGTGTACAAATAAAGAAACCAAGAAATATAAACCGTTCAAAATGGTATCAAAAATTAGATCAATCTTTGAATAGGAATGAACAAAGAACAACATACCTCGAACCATTTGTCATCATATCATTTGTCACAAGCTCAAACATATCTTGGAGAATTTTCACAACTTTATTATAATTATTTTCATCTCCCTCGACCTAAAAACAAGATGTAAAAAACTCAATTGGCAATGGATATGTCAATATGACAGCTTTAGCTTTTCAGGGTTATAGTTACCAGGAGTTCAACTAATTCAGTGCATTTCAATTGTAGAGCAGGAAGCTCACTCATTTTGAAGTCTTCAAGGAGACTTGAGCTTCTAATGCTTTCTTCAATTTCATTTATTAAGCTGGACACTACCCTAAAAGGCAAGGATAAAACTAATATTAGAGATTAAGGACTTTTGGTATACCAACTTGACCAAAAAACATGTATTCTCAAATCAAATTGGACTTGAACAAATGTTTACCGTTTCTCTAGATTGCCTACTATAAGAATTTCGAGGATGTATTTGAGTGACTCATAGCACTCCTTCACAGCACTGTACATGTATTTGTCCTTTTTAATTTTTTTGAGAAGACTCTCATCCTTCCCAACAAAATCTCGTGCAATGCTTATTGCTGTTGAAAACTGAAAAAACTAGAGATTTATACATAGAACAGTGGAAAAAAAAGGGGAAAAAAATAGAACTCCAATACAAGGGCCAAACCTTATTTGCCAAGAGAAAAATTGGCCAACGAACCATGCCAGAAAATAATTCTGAAGATATAGGCATAATCATTAAATCCATCTCCCTGTGGAGAAAATATTATTATAGCGAAATTCTAATAGATAGCTTTGGAACAGATACAGAAAATGGATAAATCATACTTATTGCTTATCAAGTCCTCCAACCGAAATGTGTTGATTATTTGGTTCCATACAAGAACAAACTTGGCAACACCATTTGTTCTAGGTTCACACTCCTGAAAACAAGATTAATCCAATCAACATATGAAGAAACAAAAGATCCTTGTTTAAGAATGACAGGGAAGTATTAGAAACCTAATAGACTCAGACCTTACAAAATCTCTTGGAAAAGAAATTTATCATTCTCTGATCATTTTTCGCTGAGGCTGGGGCCAGACAAATGTTGAATGCAGAAGGCAAAGTGTGAAATCTACTTCTGAGCATTCCCAATGTTCGAATCTACAAATAACAGGTGTAAGTAGATTCCAAGATTGTTATGCTAGAAAAGTTACAGCTTACCTCTCCAAGATGACATATTATCCCATAAACTCCACCATAGATTGTACAGAACACAGAATACCAGATCTGTGTATCCATGAAATACACCTGAGACAGAAGCAAAATGGGACACATGAAGGTCAGGTTTCAGATACCATGATGCAAAGAGAAAATTAAAATGATGGAAGAATTTTCGAAATAATATTATTGCATAAAAGTTATCTTCAGTACCATTTAACTCTCAACTCAAAACATATCAAAGAATCAGAAAAAGGAAAAGGCAAGATTTTTGCATGTTTCCTTAAAGAATGCCAAAAGCCGCAAAGTGCATTTCTATGTTTTAATATGATTCTCCATGTTTTTTTATTACATTGCAAAGGGAAAATGAAATATATTGCTGCCCCAAATCTTTCCAACAAACTAATGCATATTGGAAGGAATGGAAGACACTGATCCATTTAGCAACCCTGAGAAGCTTGAGATTAGGCTTAGTTGTGGTAGTAGATGTTATTCATCACATGGAAGTGATGAATGACAGTTGAGGATAGCAGTATTGGCACTATCATGGGATGCTGGTTGCACAGTTATAGTGATAGCAATGCAGATAGTTCAATGGTGTCAATGGTCACACAATATGACAGCATTTCAGCAGTGTTGTATGTAATTCGACAGAGGAACAGTGATGATTCAAATACATCACTAGCAACAGGACCAGTTTAGAAAAGAGTGTTATAGGACAAGAGTAATGCTTCTTTCTTCTTTATCAATAAGAGCTATAAGATTTCCTCCAAAAAAAAATAATATAATAAAAAAATAAAAGCTAAAAGAACGAGTGATTTCATTGTGGAAGCAAATCTTTGATGTTGACGGTCATGATTTGCCAATAGTGGTGATGAACGTTACAGTGCACAATAACTGCAACTCATTAAGAATATGAAAATTATTTTTGAAATAAGAAGAAAGAAGATCTTATCCATTAATATTAATTTTTAAATCTTGAATACATTTTTAATAAAATCTTTGTTTTTTCTTTACAATAATTGTTTATTTGGAATGAGTTATTTTAAAATTTAAGTACATTGAAGGAAATATCATAAGAAAAATGAAAAAAAAAAAAAAAGATTTGTTATTCTTGCAAAATCTAAATTAAGGTAGCACTTAGTTTATAACCTCACAAGATTATTGAACTAAATGAATTTTAGTTTAAAGTTTAACGTTTATTTGAGCTTGCGTCCATTTCTGTTAACATGGACTAAAATGAGGCAAAAAAAAAAAAGTGTCCTAATTTGGCCCTAAACTTCAGTTTGATTTTAATTCAACATTGACCAGACATTTTGCGATCAAATTAAGCATTTTTGTCCAATATTTCGTTTGGGGTTTATACACAAACAGAATTGACCACTTTCTTAGAACTTTTTACCAAAAAAAAAAAAGTCATTATTTTGCCAACCAATTGTAATTGAATACACACTAATTGTAAACTAGTAACAAATAACAATATGTTCTCTACTCGTTTGGACCTGTTATAAACTGGCCCTTTTTGTAACATTTTTTATGTTTTCACTTTTTTCAATTTAACTAATTTTTGTAAGTGAAAATTTATTACTGGATAATTTTGTAAGATCCCTATTTATGTGATATAAACATTGGCTTTTTCCTCTTCATTTCATACACCAAAAACTAAAGAAACTTTGATTTTCAGCTTCAGAAAGATTAAAATTTAAATCAAATAAGTACAACTTGGCATGCAAACTAAATAAATCCTGATTAAAAACAATAATATATTTCAAGATTCCAATGCAGCACAATCAGATATCTTCACAATAAATCTGTAAAAAAGAACTCACAACAATTATTGGAGCCCATATAGCCACAATTGCCCCAGCATTACTCTTAACTGAAACAAAAGAATAAATTGTAAGAATTTTTAAGCAAAGAAGTAATGCAGAAGTAGCGCCAAGATATAAATGCTTGGTATGGATAGAAATGAAGTACCAATGGGGAAAAGCTCATGCCAGTCAGAACTTTGGAAACCATTTCTCAACATTAGTCTTGTTGGTCCTATAAGTGGTTTGATCTGCATTTTTAAATTTATAGCAATAATTTGTAAGATGGCTTACACAGTCACTCTGAAATAAACATCTGTTAAAATCCACGGGCTTTAAGGGATGGGTATTAGAACCCATCTTGCACAAAACCAATTGACTTGTTCTAAGTCTAATACTGATCCGATGTGGGATTTACTTCCCAACAAAATCCAACAAGTGTGTGATGTCATACACAAGCACCTCGCATTCATTTGATAGACACATTTGACTCATGAAAAACACATTAAACTGTCCACCAAAAAATTGAAAAAAGAAGAAAAATTAAATATGCCCTCAACAATTTCATACCTATTGAGATGCTTTTTGGACTCTTTTTATGAATGACTTTTGCCACATAATTTTAATTTTACCCTAAACCTTTATTACATTCTGCCCTAACGTTTTGCGGTTGGGTGCAATTAGCGATAGCAACATGGCAGGTATCCAAAAGAATATCCGGTACCCACCCCGTACCCATTAATGGTTTCTCTGACCCATAGCGAATTGTACCCACAGAAACCAATCCAATTATACTTTTTATTTTTAAAAGTAATTAAATAAAAAAAATAGTTATAAATTAGTAAAAAAAAAAAGGTACAAAGTCCAAAAAATGATAAAAGTTTTCATTGAAAACATTTTGATTCACATTTAAAAAAAAAAAAAATCTAGATATGAGGTTTGTGGCTTACTTGGGAAGGGCCCATGCAATTGTAAATATTGTCTAACTAAAATGAAAAGAATTACTAATTTATATGTTCAGCATTGTAACTCTAAATTTGTTTGAACAACTGTCTTTGCAGTATCTTCAGCTTCTTGGTTATTCAAATTGACAAATTACTGTTAATTTATTCTCAATCAAAATTATCAATAGCAGCAAAAAACTTCTGAACGCAAGTTCAAACACAAATTTGGAATACATAGCCAAGTGCAATTCATATGGAGCCTAACTAGTAAAGCATTTATTTATTTAATGTTCATTACCTTAGTAAAAAAAATGTAAGTTATTATATGTAATATCTAAATATTTTTTATGAGATTTCAATTTGCTTGAAACAAAATAAAATAGTGAGAAAACTTGGACTTCTTAAAGAAGACGTAGCTATTTCTAACTCATATATTTCATATAGGTTTCCAAAATGCCTAGGAGGTTATCAATTTAACTTTACTTCTCATGAAAATGAACATATTGAGCTTAGTTCCCAATATTCTTTGTTGCTTTTGTTTTCTCACATGAATATGATTTCAAATACATTGTCTTTGCATGATTTATGTTCCCCCTGCCTTAAAAAGATGTGGGTACTCAATAAAAGTTAGATCAAGTTTTAAACTATCCTACAAGCTCTTTTCAGATCGTATATGACATCATAATATGAAAGTAATCATGAAAATACCACATACCTCAAAACAATAACTAAACAAAAACTTGGTTGATAGTACCAATATCCAAAATAATGTGTATCTGCAAGTAAAAGAATTGTCAAAGCAAGGAAGAAAATAATTAACATACTAATCAGAAAAGGAATATGATATACTTGAAAACAGAAAGTTGGGTCTCTTGCATCCCACGTCCAACATATAACCTTGGCTGCATGATGAAAGATCTCTCAATGAATGATCAATTTTTTTTTTTTTTAAAAAAAAAAAGGTCCAACATGAAGAGTTTACTTACTAGATTGGCAAGAAAAGAAAGATTTTATGACAAACAAATAAAGCTAAAAAGTTATTTCAAGCATGCAAATTTTTGCAACAACTACAAACGTCAATATATCCACCTGTTTATATTATGTTGATATGTACCTAATAGACTCAACATTCAAGACGCACAATATTGATGGAGTTCACATGGCAAGAGCAACTTCTTTAGTTTGACCTTGTGTAAAGATTTCCCAACCCTATTAGTTAATATTGACATGATAAAACAACTTAAAACCCGTAATTCTAAATCATATTAAAACTAAAAAGGTTAAGGTCAATCTCATAAGGCCCATTAATTTGTTTATTTTAGTTACAAGAAAATATTTGTGACTTCCAAAAACATATACAGGCCTTATTTCAACATTATTTTAAGAAAATTAGAATGTAAGTTCACCATATAGATGGAGAATTTCAAAAGGGAAAAACATTGTCACCCAAGGAATCTTACTTGCGTCCACCAAGATAGAAATTTGAATATGTGACTCTCCGAAATCTCAATATGCTTGTGGACAACAGGGAAGAAAAAGAAAACCATGTCAACTGCATTACTCATCAAGTATATTGCAACTGCAACCATGTAGGAAGAGAAACACAATTGACCAAGCCAACTTCCATATTGTGTAGAATAGCAAGTATATCTTCTTCTTGATTTAGCATAGAGTACAGGAAGAATAATAGTCCATATGGTTGCAAGAACCAATTTCAACAATTGTTTCCTTTTCCTACAAATATCCATTGTGAGTCTTGCTTTCCACGTGAACACAATGTCAAGAATTGCTGCAATCAAAACATTTTCTTGAACTTCTCACTCTCTATATGTAATGTAATGTGTACACATAAACAGATATAATACACAAGTAAAACACAGAGATAGATGACAAACATTAATGATTAACAAACAAAAGAAGATTGCGCAATCCTACAGAAAATTGTGTTGAATCATTAATATTTTTTGCTGTTAGTTGTTTCTTATCCTGTACATTGTATTCTTACTTCTTTCTGTTTCGATACTTTAATGTATCAAAAAGATTCAAAACTTATAATGTAGAGTAGCACATAACAAAAATATGCTTCATTCAACATTTCAAACTTTAAGCTTGAGAATTTTTATTGTAGTCAGCCCAAAAATTGAAACGTATACAATAGGATTTAATTGAAGCAGAATCCGTCAATATCAAACCAAACTGTGATCGATAATTGTCAATTCAATACCAAAGACATTTATTGGATAGAACATGTTTCAGATTTTGCTAAAAACTAGGAGACTCATGCAGATCCTCAATAGCACTAAGCACATTATCTCGGGTGACACTGGAAGTTTGGCCCACTTGGTAATATACAAGCTTCACATTTCTTTGATTGTGCATAATTTTTTTCCCCAAATCAATTACCCCAAGTGAAATTTGAATCAAAATTTTTATTATTTTATGGCTTCATTGTCATTTTACCTTGAATTTTGTGGTGTTTTTATGCAATAACTAAATCCAGAGTTTATCCAAGTGGATTAAGCAATAAGTACATGGAATGGAACTACCATACTAGTTTGAAAAGCTCGCATGCCAACCATAGAAGAGAGAACTCAACATAGTAACCCTAGATATGACCCAGGTATAAATGTAAATGAGATGCAAAATAGAATTTAATTGCCACCAAATGCCAAACTTACAAATTCAGAGTAGAACATATCATGAATGGGGTAAAATTCCATGATATCAAATTCAGAGTAAATATATCATTTCAGCCTTATTCTAATATTAATTAAGGTGAACTGGTCAACTTGACCCATGAAGTTATTATACACCTTCACAAATGTTTTGATTAAGTGTTGGTCTTATAAATAATACTTCAACAGTTTTGCATAGTTGCAGAGTATAATATTCTAATCATTAATTAAGCTTTAAATTGACAATATTGTATAACAAGCTCAAACATCGAGTTGGCTTTTGATAAAAAAAGTTACTTGAAAACTTTAGCTTAAATTTCACCATTAGACTGAAATTATAAGTATCAGTAGCACCATTATATAATATATTTAATATCAATATCAAATAGTATCTACCTTGCATGAGTTTAAGAATTGCAGATGTAATGAAGATGCTCATTATGTCCTCAAATACTGCTGCGTCCAGAATTTCAAGCGGAGATTCCAAATCATGGCAAGCCATAATAATCATAGCCTAAAAATACATCAAAAGAAATTTTGAATTATCACAAAGATAAAGCACTTGAGAAATCAATTGTGATACTCCTCACAAACCTGGAGAGATAGGATAAAGAAGCTCCACATTCTATCAAAACTCCTAAAAATTTGCCAAAATGAGCGAATCTCTACAAAATTTGTCTTCCCCAGCCATTTTGGTTCACACCGAACTTCTGCATGGACCTATCAAATATTAAAACCAATCAGAGATGTGTCTTCGGAGTTTATCAAAATGAACAAATTAAGGTAAGACGACTCCCACCTGTCTTATTTCAAGAACAGAACAAGAATATATTTTGGCCTCCCACCCACCCCCTTTATTTCCTTAAGAAAAAAATGGCTTAAACAGAGACCTCTGGCTATACACTTACAGCAGTTCACTTAATTCAAATATATCTTTAAAAGATTTAATTAACTAGAAAGCCAAAGCAAAAGTCAAAAAAAAATTATGTTCCTTTGCCTATTATCATAACCTTCAAAGGTCAGAACAACAAAAGTCAAGGGACGATGTCAATGATAGGAATACCAAGCCCAGGCCCTACATCGTATATACTTGCAGGAACAAGATTGGAAAGCAAGAAAAGTAGAATGACAGCTCATCAGTTAGTTAGCCTATATCATATAAGGCCTAGGCTTGGTATACCTTGCCTACTTTCCCTGATGCTATTACCAATTAGGCTGTGATCTGAAACTACTAAGAGAAACTAAAGAATATCAAGTATTTCAAACAACAAAATAAAAGGATATGCTGAAAAAAAAAAAAAGGATAAATTTGTTAGAAGTTTGGATTAATGCTCAAAGCACTCATT
The DNA here is from genome assembly GCA_948099555.1 of Croton setiger. Classification (NCBI taxonomy): domain Eukaryota; kingdom Viridiplantae; phylum Streptophyta; class Magnoliopsida; order Malpighiales; family Euphorbiaceae; genus Croton; species Croton setiger. The sequence continues at coordinate 2,756 of CANUEY010018910.1, read as the reverse complement.
TATTATGCAAAATTTTCTTCATATAAAGAAATTATCTTGCCAACAACCAAGCCATTGTAGATATATCAGTATTGTATGTAGTAGAAAATAGAAATGAGCAATTACATTATCATTATTGTTTATTAGCAGTAACATTCTACAATTTGTCCAACAAGCTAGAATAAGTGAAAGCATTTGTACACATGAAGGAAGGACAGCAATTTATGATTTGATTTATCTATTCATCTATAGACCATTTCGAAAATGAAAAAAGAAAACACACAAGAAAAAAAATACGAATGCAGTGCTTCATCTGTATTCAAGTGAAATAGTGAACCCATACCTCTTCATCTTTGATTGGTCCTGATTCTTCGTCTTCTTTTGACTCTCTCTTCTTTTCACTTCTAGTTCTTTTAACTTTATTTGAAGATTCTACACAAAAGAAATCATGATCCAAACGCATGGGCCATCCTATTTGGAAACAATCGGGAGACCTGAAGAAATATAGCAATTATACAACCACCTACCTTAAGGTCTTTAACTTCTTGAAGTTCAGTGAAATATAAATAAAATTTACACCAACCAGAAATACTCGTTCAAATCATCATAGTTTCTCCAAGTAGAATGATCAGCAGTACCACTTCTGTTTTTCTCAGCTTCCTGTGGTTTTTTTTAACTAGAAATTAGATACTGAAAGGAAAGATCTAAAAAAGTCGTTGCAAAGTCATTAAGTACCTGTTTTATAACTCCATAAATAGGAGTAACTACTTTCTTAAGGAAAGACTCGTAACCTCCTCCATATGCTGGCATAACCTTCTCCCCAGTAGTCAAACTAATAGCACCAGTTAAAATGCCATGCAATTCATAGGCCATCTGAAAGCAGATTTATATTCCACTGTTTACAGTCTTTTACAAGCTTATATGACCAGGAATACAATGCAAGTAAATAAGTCAATAACATGATATTCTTTGCCCATAGAAAACATCGATTTTAGAAATATTCCTGTATAATATGCTGAAACATTTTAAAAATTATAATTTTATCTCAAATTAGAGCACGTATTACAAAATTTGAACGAAGATGGGTAATTTTCAGCTTGCATTTTATTCACATAAATCATTAAACGCTGCAATGATATAAAATGTAAATTTTCATGCCTTAGATGGGGAATGTTCTAAAAAACTATATTTGCCTCTCAAAATGAAATATTGATGCTTGATCAATTTTAATTTCCGATAATGTTAGTGTGATGCTTATAGAAATTGTACCTAGGAAGGACCATCAGTTAAGACGACATTTACCCCTATTCAATCATAATCAAGTGTTGAAAAAGCAAAACAAAATGTAAAATCTGAGTTGTACTGTATGCACCTGCAATGTCGAAACGCATCAGATGTCATATGAAATTACTGAGCAGAAATAGATTCTCAACTTACATGATGAAAAATGTAACATATACACTCAGGCATAAATCGTAAATTTGCAGCTTCTCCCCATATGAGAAGGTAAAGCCCTATATATAGAATTTTATACTGTTGAGCTTCCTGCTTCACATAAGGCAACCTGCAAAGACATGAAACAATTTAAATGCAAGCAGAAGAATTACTAAAAGACAGCACGATCTATAAACAAAAAGGAAAGCTAGAAAAATTAACCAAAAATTAGTAAAATGAGAAAAAAAAAAGAAAGGAAAGAATTTTGTTTGTTAACAGCGTATAGAACAACAGAAAGAGCTGTGTAAAGCAAGAAGTTAATATATTTCTCTTACCGGATATTATTAGTTCTCCCCAAAAATTTGCACCAATAAGTATAATTTTTGAAAAACTTTTTCATCAGTTCATCCACAGCTCCGTCCCCTAACTGCTATTGTAAGAATGGGATGAATTTCAAATTCAAAAGCTGGGATCAAATTAAATCAGAAGTCGAAAAATCAAATAGCTGAGATACAGACCTTCAGTATTGATGTCTGCTTATGAGATTGCCTAATATGCGCATTAGCGAGGAGTAAAATTAAATGCTCCCTCTGGTTGGCTACATTTCCTTCCTGATGCAATACATGTAAGAATGTAACATCTCTAATATCACACAGTGCAATTTGTGGGAACAAAAAAAATTTTTGAAAAAAAAAGTGCGGTTATGCTAGGCTAGTTTACCTGAAACCCAAAGCAACATTGAAGAAACTCAAATAAATCAAGGAAAGGAGCAGATTTATTGAAATCTTGAGATGAAGGTAAGCCCCGCACATTTCTAACAGCGCCAACTGCTGCTTTAATCTGTATCATTTCATTAGTTGTCAACAAACTTATTCCATTTCATCAGACCTCATGTGCACATGCTGCAGAGCTATAAGCTAACAATATTTGACCACAAACCTCAGGAAGTTGCATGATGGCATGCAGAAGACCACCATTATCAAGAGGAAGAATGTTATATGGTATATACAACTCAGATTTTGCTCGGTGACTGTCCCTATCAGCAAGAGCCTATAAAGAAGGTAGCAGAGCAATAATTAAGGTGGGGAAGTATGAAATCATCTATTATTCTTTGAGAAGGTAAAGATAAAATAGGACCTGATGACCAGCAGCATCTGTTACTGTTTTTAATACTTCAAACAACACAGATGCAATTCTACGTGCGTTAATTAACATTTCTCTGTGACTGTTGAGACAAAAAAAAAAAAAAAAAAAAAAAAAAAAAAAAAAAAAAAAAAACAAAAAAAAGTATTTTGAAAATGCAAAGACAAATGTTATAAATAAACAAAAAAAAAATTATGTTT
>CANUEY010018908.1:0-17085 GCA_948099555.1 Croton setiger | reverse complement strand
AGACCAGACAGTAAAAAATCAAATATCCAAATGAAAAGTTAGAGAATAGAACTATTGAACTTGAAACCAACTATCTGTTTGTATTTATTAATGTTTCCTATGTAAGACATGAATTACTGATCTATGTAATAAAACATACCTAAATGGTTTTTTTTTTTTTTTTTTTTTTTGGGAATAACTAAAGCATTTCTGTTGCAATGTTGCTAAATTTGCATTTGCATTTGGATATTGATAGTTCTAATTGTAGCAATCACAGACGAAGCTAGCTTATTCCCGGTGGTGTCATTTTCTATTCACCTTTTATGAAGTAGTTTTTAATTCGTTGCCCTCTTTCGGCAGTCATGGTTTAGGCGGGGCTGAAGTTTTTATTTTAGTTAGTCTTCCGAGTGCTTTACTGAGTGCTTAGTATATAAATCTCGGCTAAGTTTTTCGTCAATTAAAAATTTTTAAAGAAGTCGCAAGAAGTTAAGCAAATGGTGTTTTCCAGGAAGTTAATATGCAAAGGTGGTAGAGCTTTCGATCGGTTGTAGTGGCGAAGATGAGTTCATTAAAGGTTGCCGCGTGGATTTAATGATTTTGATAACGTCGCGTGGATTTAATGATTTTGATAATGTGCAAATACAATTTGTTTTTATTGTTATATTTATATTGATTTTCCATTATTTGTGCTTAAAAATGTAGTTTTAGTTGATTTATTGCTTTTGTGCTAGGAAAGTTGGATTTGGTGTGAATGGAGCGAAAATGAATAAAATTGAAGCGTTTTGGAGAAAAATCAAAGCTGCTGAATTTTTCGGAATGCAAATGCAATGGGCGAGACTAAGCGGAAAACGAGAGACGTGATCTATTTTAAAAGGAGCTAGCTGGCCTGAAACATTTCAATGGCTATTTCTGCTCGTTTTAAAGTTTGAAAGATCGATTTATTTTTAATTTTAGTGGATCCTATTATTATATTAGTTGACCCTACCTTTTGGAATGTTTTTAAGTCAATTTTAAGACTTTCTATAAATACTTTTGGCCACCAGAAATAGGGTTACGGAATTGATGTTCTTCAACAGCTGATTTCACAATTCTTTCTTCTTTTTCATCATGTTTTCTGTCATAGTCATGCGTGGCTAATTCCTTTTGTTCAGTTAAACCTTAAACTAAGATAGATGTTTGATTTCGATTGTGAGATTATTGAACTTAACTGAATTTCTTAATCTATATTGCATTTATATTCTTTATGTAATTTATTGGTAAAATATATTCTCTAGCGAAATTTCATTGAATGAATTAATAGGGCCCGTTATTTTATTTGATAGCAATTTTCATAGCTATTCGATTGAATCAAATCCGTAATTGTTTGGTTAGATCGAGAGAGTAGTAATTAATATAATCTGATTGAGTAAAACCTTTTGGGTTATGTTAAGAAAGAATATAATCAGATTTAAATTTAAATGGATGCTTGTAGTTTCTGTTAATTTGGGTAGGATTCTACTAGATTTTAAGGTAATTAACATTTAAATCTTTCGTTGTACTTAGAATTGGTAGTTAATTAGGAGTTGTTATTAGATCGTCTCTTAGCAACCTATTATTACAGTAGAATTGATTGGGTTCACGTTATTCCTGACTATAACTTATCTGTAATATGAATTAAGAAACCATTCTAAAATCAATGATCAATCGAATCGAACTTCAGGCCGCGGTATGCTTTAACTAAATTAGTTTCCTATCGTTTCAATTTATTATTAATTTCTGTCGCTTATTTTAATTTTTCAATTAATCAATTTCTTTTTAATTTTTAATTTCCTTTATTTTGTTTGTTTTTTATTTTCAATTCTGGTTATTTGTGGTAAACTAGTCCCTAGAGTTGGTCATTTCTCACCCTATTTACAAGTTTATTTTGTAGGAAGAGGATTTGACACTTATCAGATTTCATCATTCTTTGTTTTTAATGGGAGGGTATAAAAATAAGTTAAAAATAAGTTCCTACAAAAAACTGCTATTTATAATATTTGCGGCTAATTATTAAAAGAAAACTTAAAATTCTACTATTCACTGATATTTCCCACCAAAATTTGTTGAGTCATCATGGGTGTTAAAAGATCATTGCTCTACACAATGTGTTTAAAATATGTGTTTAAAAATATGTTTTAAAATATGCTGTTTTAAAATATGTTTTTTTTTTTTTTTTTTTACTTTGTTTAGGTGCGGCTTGGTTTTTATTTTCGTCAGTCTTCCGAGTGCTTAGAATACATGAATATTAGCTAAAATTTTCATGGATTAAAAAAAATAAAAAATCAAAATATTTGGCAGTTTAAAAAAAAAAAGAGAAAGGTTAAAAGTTCGTACAGGAGGACCATTTGTTGTGGGTGCTTGAGGAATAAATTTGCAGTCACCAGATCCATTAAAGCACCAACCATGATATACGCATTGCAATCTTCCCCACTGGTCAATTCTTCCTTCAGATAATGGAGCCAATCTATGAGGACACCTATCATCAAACACCTTCCATGCATTCTCATTCCTATCCCACCACACCACTATATCCATGCCCATCACCTTCTTCGCATGTGGTTTCCTTTTGTCCAATTCAGAAACCAGCATAATTGGACACCAATGTGCATACCAATCGAACTTGTCTTCATCGCTGTCGCCAAATTGAAGCTCAGGTTCAATGGACTCGGTTGAAATAGCAGATGGTGATGATATTGCGCTGGCCGTAAAAAGCTTGGATTTTGATTGGTTAATATGAACTCTCGGAAAAGATGAAGTTGGTATTGTATTAAACTGAAGATTTAAGAAGTTTGGTTTCGGAAATTTTGTTTGGGGCAGTGAAGTTGAGATGTGAAGGGAACAAAAAGAGGACTTTCTAATAGTTTCCATGTCTATGTCTGTTATACAAAGAAAAAGAAGGGAGACAACAATACATATATAGTAGACAAAATTTGATTGATACTCTGTCTTCTTTAAATTACTTAGATTGATTGATTTTACGTCTATATTATTTTATTACTTGTAATTGTCATTACGATTATAAACATTTATTATAAATATTAGGTATAATTATTTATAGGATTAAAAAATTTTGCATAATATAATTTAGAGTCTTTTTATTTTGAAAATTGTATTATTAAATCTCTCATGTTTAAAAAATTACACTATCAGGTCCTTCCGTCCAGAAACGGCGTTAGTCAATTGAAAAAATCAACCATTTTAATTAAAATTTTTCAAAATAACAAAATTACCCTTTGATTTATTTGAATCAGACTATTGTTTATTTAAATCAAACCATACTAATTAAATCAAATTTTTAAATCTAACCATTTCTTCTTCTCTTACCATTCTTAACAATATATAGAAAAAAAAATATATAGAATCAAGTGATGAGTACTGTTGTTGTGAGTAGATTCTCAATTCTTTTGTAAAAATAGAAATAGCTGCGGAAATTAGAACATCTCATTTGGCGTAGAGATTGGCATTGAATTGCAGCATAGCACACGTAAAATTGTGATTAACTAACAGATTTTTGTTGTTCTTGGCATGTTCAGTAAAGGAAATTGTCTTCTGTTCAAATAAATTTTGTTATGTTTTTGGGTTTCATATTATTAGTTCTAAACTTCCAATCAAGTGGCCTTGAAAATTGCCAATAATTGTTTTCTTTTTCTGCTAAAACCAACCACCATGATAAACAATTCTCATTACCATTTAGATAACCAAACTGTACAAATCATAGAACAAAAAAGAGATTAATTAATAATCTCATCCTAATTAATTAACATCTAATCTCATCGTTCTCTCTCAATTAAAACTTCTGAGACTTAATTAATTAATCTTAACAAGCAGCATCTGTGAGTAATTTCCAATTTCGCCACTACTGCTGGTGCGATTTCTTTTTCTTCAGTTTCTTCTTCTTCTTCTTCAAAACTAAAGAGAGAAACTTTGGATTTGTACTTCTAATCTTACAAATACAGACTAGAGAGAGAAAATACTACAAACTTTGGATTTGTACTTCGTTCGTCTCCTTCAATCAAGGAACTGAACTGAAACTAAGAAAGATGATTTATGAGATTTGAGAAGCTCGTCGAGAAAAGATGGAAGTGAACGATTGAGCCAAACCGATTACAATCGCCACCTTCACTTGTCCTTTTTTAGGAATCAAACGGCTATAAAACCTCTTTGAAATCATCTTCCTCTTGTTAATCATAACAGTTTTAGAACCTGCCATTTTTATCAGTGTTGAAGAAAAAAGCACTGAATTAGATCTAAAAATTTGGAATTGGAAGTGGAATTTCAAGTTTGGGTTTGGTGCACTGAAATCTCAATGCTTTAGATTTATATATGGGGATAGTTTGATTAATGCCCTATACTAATGCACTGAAATCTCAATGCGTTTTGATTCCTTTTTTTTTTCTATATATTGTTAAGAATGAGTACGGAGGAAAAAAAAAAAGTTTGATTTAAAAATTGGATTTAATTAGCATGGTTTGATTCAAATAAATCATGGTCCGATTCAAATAAACCAAAGGATAGTGTTGTCATTTTGAAAAATTTTAATCAAAATCGTTGACCTTTTCAATTGACTAACGCCGTTTCTGGACGGAAGAATCTGATAGTATAATTTTTTAAACTTGAGGGACCGATAATACAATTTACAAAATAGAGCGACCCCAGAGTATATTATGCAAAATTTCAGAAACCTATAAATAATTATTTCTAAATATTATGTATAGAAAACAATTCTAACGAATTTTTTCTTTTTTAAATTTTTGTTAGGCTACCTAGTACTGCTAATTGCTTTTCCGAATTTTTTAAGAAAAGTTCATGCAAATAACTTTATATCTATCAATTTTCAGATCTTATATATATATATATTTTTTAATAATATTCTATTTCTATTTCCAATATGAGTTATTTTCATTATATTGAGTAGTATTAGTTTTTTCTTGATAAGTATGTTTATTTCTCTTTATGATTATATTTGAGATATTCTATTTGTTAGAAAAAAATTGAATAAGGTGTTATTTTCATTCGTCTTTTTGAACTTTGATATTTATAACTAAGTGGAGTATAGACTGTGAGCAAAATCCTACAAAACAAAAAAGGAAAACAAGAAGATTAGAATCAAATGAACAGAATCAAAAACAATCTTTAATTATCACAAAATCAAAGTTAGAATCAAACTGTAATAGGAAAGTAGAATCAGGAAAATAATATAGCAGATCATCCACATTAACTGTGAATGATCTGCTTGCAATGTATATAAACAATTATTTTACACAGAATGAAATCAAGCTTCTAAGCATAAACTTAACATGGTATAGAGCTGGCAATCAGTCTTTGATCAGAATAGAAGCCATAAACTCATCATATACTAGTCACTTACCTAAAAATGGCAGAAGAAACATCTGCTTCTTTCATTAGAACAATTGAAGCAGATGAAACCATAAACCCTACCAGCATGAGTTAGTTGTTGGAGCTCCTCCAACACATCACCCTTAATACTAAACACACAGAAAATACTGGCAATTAGAATCTCATCATTTCAACCAAATTAAATGACCACAATTATACACTATGGTCCAAGCTTATGAGTCTGGTAATCCGGGGCAGAGGGAGACTCAATCATATCATCGCCCCTCCGCCTCCACAGACTGCTCTTGGTTATCAGCAATGGGTCCAGAATGACTCCATTGTCATAACCTGGATTATGGAAAACATTTAAGCAGATTTAGTCCACTAATATATCAATTACTGTTGAACAAGAAACTGTGGCTGGGAATCGAAGCCACATACAGTTGCGGGGAAGATTCATTACAGATTTTTTATCTGGTAATGAAATCAAATCAGATGAAACAGGGGGAATAGTCACTGGAACGATTTTATAGCCAGTTGCAGGCTGTATGGAAGGAGATAGATAGAAGGTTGCCTAACCCTATGAGATGCCCAGAAGACATAGGCATCTTCAACAAATTACAACAGAACAACAAACTATTTCAGTTCCTAGCGGGGGTGAGAGGAGTATACGATCCAGATCGAAGGGATCTGTTAAGGCAAAATCCTTTCCCAATAGTAGAGGAAGCGTATGCAGTACTGCGGAGAGAGGCAGTCAGAAGGGAGATTATGGGTCACGGGAATCCCTCGTTGCCTTCATCGGGAGAAACTCCCTCAGATGTGGGAAGTGGCTTTGTTGGCCGGTCAGAACTAGCCAAAAAGGCTAGCTCATCACTCCGGCGGGATAAATTGCAACTGAGATGTTCTCACTACAACGGAAGTAGACATACTAAGGAAAGGTGTTTCCAGTTGGTTGGATACCTAGATTGGTGGGACGAGATCAAGGGACGAAAGGAGAAGGCCACATTCGCCGCCACTCTGGCGGGCAATACAGAGACTACCAGCACTAGAGGCGGCGTACAGAGAGGGACGATGGCTATGGCTACTGGAGGTAAAGGTGATAGGAAACTGAAGGAGGCATATAGGGACGTGAGAAATGGTAAGACAGAAAGGGTTAAGGAATTAGGGTTTGAGGGAAAAGTTCTAATTAACCCCTTAACTCTTGATTCCAGACCATCTATCCCCTCTTATTTCCACTATTCACAGCTTGACCCTGGCAGAAGTGGATTGGCTAAGTTAAGCCCAGCACTTGATCAATTAACCCCAAATTTTCAAAAAAAAAAGGGAAAATTGTAAAATGGCTTGTATGACATCTAAAAATCTGAAAATACAATACATAGATACTTGATTCTGGGGCAACCGATATAATGGCATACAATATTGCTAATTTCGAATTATCGGTTGAACCCCACAAGACCTGCATTCAAACTGCCAATGGAGGATATTCATCGGTCAAAGGGGCTAGAACAATTAATATTACTCCTACTCTTCGGTTATCTAATTGCCTCTATGTTCCTGATTTATCCTATAAACTATTATCTATCAAGGAACTTAATTACACAATTCTAATACATCCCACTTTCTGTGTTCTATAGGACATCCAGACGGGGAAGATCATTGGACGTGGTTTTGAGAAGAATGGACTATACTACATTGACGAGATGAACCAACATGGAGTTGCATCGCTTGCTTACGGAACGATTCATCGTCAAATCTGGTTATGGCACCGACGCCTGGGACTCCCGTCACCAGAATATTTAAAAATTTTGTTCCCTCAATACTTTAAACATAATTCGAGTTATTTTCAGTATGAGACTTGTGTTCTGTCGAAAAGTCACAAAAAGACTTTTCATCCCACAAACACAATAATTGATTCCCTGTTTTCTTTAATACACTCAGACATTTGGAGGCCTGCATCGGTTGTTGGTAAAAATGGGTATTCCTATCTTATAATTCTTATTGATGATTGCACTAGAATGACCTGGGTTTTTTTTTTTTTTAAAAAAAAAACAAATCTGAGGTTTTGAAAACTTTCTTTCTTTTTATAGTTACATCAAAACTCAATTTCATAAACAAATTTGAGTATTACGATCAGATAATAGGGGTGAGTATGTTAATCATTCCTTAAAACACTTTGTCCAAGAACAAGGCTTTATTCATCAGACAACTTATTCCTACATCCCTCAACAGAATGGCGTGACCGAAAGACGAAACAGAATTCTTCTTTAGATGGCTCGAGCGATCATGATCGAGTCCAAGGTTCCTTCGTCTTTTTGGCCTGACGCTATAGCCACATCCACCTACCTCATTAATAGGCTTCCCACCAAAATTCTAAACCTCAAAAAACCTTTGGACACCCTTAGCCAATATGTCCAGGTTCCTTCCATACTGACACTCCAACCCCGGGTTTTTGGCTGTTCGGTTTATGTCCACATTCTTAAACAGTATAGAACCAAACTTGATCCATGTGCTGTTAAATGTGTATTTGTGGGATATGGTGTCAACCAGAAGGGTACTGTTGCTTTAATCCTGTTACAAACCGAGTGTATGTCACCATGGACTGTGATTTTTTAGAATCATAATTCTATTATAACCAACTCATTGGTTTGGGGGAGACTCAGATTCAGACTATGTTCCCACTAAGTTGGTTACATAACCCAGTTATTTTGACAGAATCTGTTCCAAAAGAGCAAGTTGGCAGCGACACCAGGACCATCGAAGGTAGAGAACAGTCCAACACAGCAAAACCACCGCCCACATCTTCTACGCTTGGTACTCCTGAGGTTAGTAGTTCTAGAACAAGTCATGATTCTCCAAATCTTTATAATCTTCCATATTCTCCTAATATGGATCCTTGTCCTGCAGAATTGAATGAACAAGAGACACAGGGCAGGTACATTCTCCCATAAAAAAGAAAAGGGGAATCCCACTAAAAAGATATGAACCAGAGTATGAACCAAGAAATACCAAATATCTCATAGCAAATGTGGTAAGGGGGAGCTTGACTAAAGGGAACAAAATATGCAATACTTCTCTACTCTCAATTCCTAACACAGTGGAGGAAGCACAATGCAGTGAAAATTGGAGGCAAGTAATGCAAGTTGAAATTGAAGCGCTAGAAAAGAACAGAACATGGGAGAAAACCAAAATACCACCTGGAAAGAACCCTGTCGGATGCAAGTGGGTGTTTACCATAAAACATAAAGCAGATGGGAATATCGAAAGATACAAAGCAAGGCTAGTCGCCAAAGGTTATATACAGACCTATGTCATAGAATACTCTCATACTTTTTCTCTGGTAGCGAAAATCGATACAATTCGTGTTATTTTCTCTATTGCAGCTAACAGAGATTGGTCTTTGCATCAATTTGATGTAAGAAATGCTTTTCTACACAGAGATTTAAGTGAAGAAGTTTACGTGGAGGCTCCTCTAGGATTCTCGGAAGGGTATCAACCTGGAGAAGGGTGCAGATTAAGGAAAGAGCTCTATGGCTTAAAACAATCACCACGAGCGTGGTTTGGAAGGTTCACCTCAACTATGAAGAAATACGGATACTACCAAAGCAATTCTGATCATACACTTTTCCTCAAGAGAAGAAGAGACTTGGTGACCTGTCTCATCATATATGTTGATGATAAAGAAGAAATTGAAGATCTGAGAGGGAACTTTTCTAAGGAATTTGAAATGAAGGATCTTGGGAACTTAAAGTATTTCCTTAGGATAGAAGTCTCAAGATCTAAACAGGGGATTTCTATTACTTAAAAGAAGTATGTTCTGGATTTATTTACAGAAAATGGATTGCCGGATTGTAAACCCGCAGATACTCCAATGATGATGAACCATGGTTTATAGTTCTTAGAAGGTGTTGAATTAGTAGACCAAGAACAATATTAGAAGCTTGTAGGGAAGCTCATACATACTAGGCCAGACATAGCCTACGCAGTGGGAGTGGTTAGTCAGTTCATGCATAAACCTCAAAAGCATCACATGGAAGCTACTTTGAGGGTTGTACGATATATAAAAGGGTCACGAGGAAAATGTGTAATGTTTCGGAAGAATGGTCATCTTGAGATCCAAGCTTGATGCAGACTGGGCAGGAAGTCCAATTGACAGACGATCAACTTCAGGATACTTTACATTCGTTGGAGGAAACTTGGTAACATGGAAGAGTAAGAAACAAAAGGTTGTTGCTCTTTCAAGTGCAGAGGCCAAATTTTGAGGAATTTTCAGGGGACTTACAAAAATTCTTTGGCTAAGGAAACTCTTGAAAGAGATCGGCTTCGTGTCAAACACTTGTAGCCTAATGTGTGACAACAAAGTCGTGATAAGTATCTTAGAGAATTCGGTCCAGCATGATTGGACGAAACATGTCAAGGTAGATCAACAATTTATAAAGGAAAAGATTGAGACAGGAGTTGTTCAACTGCCTTACATTAGGTCAGAAAAGCAATTAGCAGATACACTTACAAAAGCAATACCCACAAAAGCATTCAGTGAAACCTTAAGCAAGTTGGGTGTTAAAGATTTCACAACCCATCTTGAGGGGGAGTGTGAGCAGAATCTTGCAAAACAAAGAAAGAAAACAGGAAGATCAGAATCGAATGAACAAAATAAAAAACAATCCTTAATTATCACAAAATCAAAGTCAGAATCAAAGTGTAATAGGAAAGTAGAATCAGGAGAAAATACAGGAGATCATCCACATTAACTGTGAATGATCTGCTTGTGATGTATATACACAATTGTTTTACACAAAATGAAACTTAACATAGACTTCATTTTGTAATAAGGAATTAAGCATTAATCATTGACTTTCTTTTACATATTATTTTTCAACTGTAAAATTCACATTCTCAAATAGACATCATGTTCAAGTAATTAACGTGTCATTAAACAAGTCAGAAAACTTTAATGACTATTATATTTAGCTTACTATGAGAGATAAGAGCTTAATTTGCACTGCTAATTTTAGATTTGATCATCATCACATTAAACCTCTTAAAAGACTGAAACTTCTAATAATCAAATATTTTTTAGTTGAAAAAAGACTAAAAATTCAATTCGAATCAATGGAAGCAAGTTGTAGGTTAAATTAAATTTCAAATTTTATAACTGGACCACGATATCTATCTGTATCCACATATTTTCGGTAGCGAAAAAAATTCGTGTACATTGAGTTGAGTACAGGCTTAGCAATACAATTATTATACCTATTTCTAAATCTAACGTGCATTTCCCATAACCTACGAGGGTAATATTCTAGTTTTTAAAATAAAAAAAAATTAATTCTTTTTTTCATTTATCTTTAATTTTTATTAAATTAACTATAATACCCATATTTTAAAATAGTTAAAAGTCTTACTCTCCTTATTTTTATTTATAATAAATAATATTAAAAAATAATATTCAATAGTAAAAATATAAAAATGTCTTATATTTTTAAAACACTTTAAAATAGAAAAGCTATTAATTTTAAAACGGAGGAGTATTTTTTAAAGAAAAATTCAAAAAATTACGCATCCGCAACACAAAGCTAAATATCTGAATTTACAACCATTTGGTTCTAAAAGTATACTCATCCACTCCATACAAACGGATACTTTAGCTAACATATAAGCGCGCACCTATTCAATGTTGGCTCACAAAATTCACATTTAACGAATAAAACAGACTGCATTGATGCTTACGTTACTAAAATAAGAAAAACTTGTATTCTCTTTCTCCTTCCGCAACTCTTGAATAATCTGTGTTAACAATCTAACAATTTAATTAATGTATTATTTCTTTGACATTTGTGGTTTATTTCTTAAATTTTCAAATACTGTATATAAACAAGTAAATATTAAATATCACATCAAAATATCATCTTAACGCAACATAAACAAACTTGTTTTTTCACAAATACTAAAAAATTATTTTAATCAATATATCTTATCAAATTATAAGTGTTTTTCGTAATTATAAAATTAATTAATAAAATAGGTTGGTTAAATTAAACTATTTCCTTAATATTAAAAAAGATATATGTGTCTATATAAAGTGAATGGTGAGACTAATAAGTCATGAACTTGAAATCTAAATTCAAGCTCTCTTTGTTTAGTCCAACCAACGGCGATCTAAATCTAATTATTTTTAAAAAAAATTATTTTTCGAGAAATTAAGGTAGAGTTAGACAACATACCAAACAAACATAGTACTCCGTTAACTTGAAATACAACATTTGAATTAAGATTAAGATTATGGACCAACTGGGTAACATGCAATCATTGTAATCGAAATTTCTAACATTTAAACTATATTAGCCAGCCTCGAAAATAGTTTTATGCTTTAGGTACTCTAATATATTTTCTTCAAAGTCCCACTACGATATTTCTAAAACCTACTTAATAATAATTCAAGTTTAAAAGATTTTCAGCTTAAAAAAAAAATCCAAAAGGTAAAAGATTCTACTACAATTGAACAAGAGAATAATCAGAGATGTCATTAGTTTATTATCATTTATTCATGAAGGCTTATTAGTTTATAGGCATATGTGTTTTACGCTTGATTTTTCGTCGTAAAAAACGTCCGATGATGATAAAACTTAAAGTTCCGCGAGATTTTCAGATTTTCGGTCATATCGGTGTCTTTGTCAAAAATCCTGTTTTAATTGTCAATTTATTTTTAATTCGTTAGTCTTTTTTTAAAAATTTTCAGTCAGTTTTAAATTTTCGGTTTTACCTTTTTGGCTGGCATAGGATTAAATTCAAAAGAAAAATAAATTTATTGTGGTTTAATTAATTTTAATTTTAATTTAATAAAATTAAAAAATTTATATATTTTGAATTGAACCAGGTCAAGCCAAAATGCTGCGTCCCCCTCTCTAAAACAAAACATGGAAAAAAAAGAAATTAGAATGAAATTGAGAACAGAAACGAAAATGAAGAGAAAGGGAGATTGAAAGCAATGGTAGAAGACAGGAAGAAGGAGTGAGATGGAGAGTGAGAAAACAGAATGGAAAATGGGAATTGAGAGCAGAAGTAGCAAATAGAGAGCAAAGATGGCAAAGTGCAGAAGAGGGAGAAGAAGTGACATGCATGTTCAACCAAATAGGGAAGGGTCAAATCTGTGGCTTTATGCTTTAGTCGAGCGTGTCCTCTAGGTTATCTGACCAAGCGCGGCTGAGACAGCAAGGCCAGAGGGATCAGAGAGACAAGCGAGACAGAAGGCAAGAAGACTTTCGTTTTTGGGTACAAAAGGAGAGGAGGGGAGAGACTTCTAGGAGAGGAAAAAAAGGGAGGAGAGGGGACAATAAGGTTTTCTTTGATTTCTGGGGTTTCTGAATAGGGGTTTTTAGGGAGGAGAATGGGAGAGTTTCTGCTTAATCTTTTTTGTTCATCATCTTTCTATAAAAAATTTAAGTTTCTATTTTCGAAAATAATTTGAAATTAGAAACGATTGGAGTGTCTATCAAACTTGAGTTGTATTTTTATTTTAAATCTCCGGTCAAGGAACCTTGCATCTATATAGAAACTGGCTCTTGTGTTTAGCTTGGAATCAAGATGAAGGGCATTAAAAGTAACCTTTATTTTTCTTATTATTGGCAAACTTTTATGTGTTTTTGTAGTTTTATATCTTGACAAAATTTTAAACCTTCTTTTTGAATTATATTAATCAACTAACCATAGGTTAATAACTCATAAGGTATTGGATTTTCATATTCTTGTTTTATACTACTCCTAACATTTTCTCCGTAATGATATAGTTAAGATTAATGTTGATACTGCATCCTGGATAGGATGTCATATTCATCTAATATTGGTTCTCCTGATTCAAAAGTTTTTATTGTATTTAATATCTCCAAGTGTTGTTTCTCGATAAGGTGATAATCCCACCATCCTTTTAATTGACCAGTGAACCCAACAATTATAAGTTCAGCTATAGTTTTATCAGAAGTTTCAATTTAGGTCCTATAGGCATTAGCTGTCATAGTCATCTGTTGTAATAGACTAAGTATGTTATATTCTGAAAGTTCATCTATATTCTATTCATAAACTGAGGAAGCATTATACTTATATTGAGACAATACGTTCAGTATATCAAATATTCCAAGGTCAGGAGGTGCACTAACTCTAGGGATTATTGACTGGTTATGGCTAATTGGATTTATTTTAAAAGTTTCTAGGTCATCTATGTCTACACTACTAGGTTCTGCTTCAGATTCTGTACTAGAATCAGAATTTTGGTCTACATTATTTATAGCTTTTGATTGAGCTGAATCCTGAGCTACATGTTTTGTAGATTCAGAGGTTGACTCTATTTTACTGAGTTGAGATCTAATAGCTTTTATAAAATTAGTATTTTTAGATTTTAATTCACTCTATCCTATTTGGGAAATTTGGCAAGGCTTAAAAACATGAGATTTTAATTTTTAATCCGTGTCTATTATTTCTAGTTTTTTATAAGTTTTGATGTTTTGCTCTATCCTAGTCAATTGTTTTCCTATGGTGCTTAAGTGAGCATTACAAAAATTATTTAATGCTAAAATTTTTCTATGCGGGTCATTTTCTTTTATAGCCTTATATGGTGATAATTCTATTTCATTCTCCATATGAATTATTGTACTTGTCATTAGTGGAGGATGCTCAGCATGAATGTATTTATCTTCAACTCTCCACTCACTTGTTTTATTCCTAATAGTTATTGAACTAATATTTTGATTTTATTATTCCAAACCATTTGAAGAATTTCATATGGATTTCATTTTCTCTTACAAAATCGAAATATTCATTTTTTTTAAATTTTTCAAAGCTATTTTCTTTAATCATCATACTTAATTTCTCTAAATTTTTAGTTTTTGTGATTTCATCATAAAATCTATTTTCATCAAATTCAAATTCTTTTTTAATTACGTTTATTTCTTTATCTAAATTTCTAATATTTTATGTTATAGCAGATGCAGTTGGTGAAAACGGCGGAGAAGGTGATGAATTATGTTCATTATAACAGTGCATGCTAGGGATTGGGTCTAGAGGACCTAGTTTTTTGTTATAAATGGGATGTGGTACGTTGGAATTGTAGTCAATTCCTTCCATTTTAAAGGTCTTAAAATGTTGGTTATTACTACATTCTAGTATGTCAGATGTAGAGAATCTGACATAACTAATGTCTTTAATATAGGTTTAGGAGGTAATTTTCTATCTTTCGCAGATATTGAGGAAGCAGTTTCAAAATAATTATTACTTAGTGGACGATTAAATTTTACAGAAACTTTACCATTTTCATTTTGCTTAATTTTACTTAAATTTATATTAGGTTGTATTATTTGTTCAGGATGTTTCTGAAGTGAAACAACATTGTCAAGAATCCATTCATTTAGAAATGTAATATCTTTCCATTGTATAGTTTTAGGGATCATAATATTTGATTTTGTTAAATTAGCTTGTAAATAATTTGGTTCTCCTTTTAAATTTTGTTCTATTTTATATTTAATTTTACTAAAAGCAATAATCATAGTTTTATAATGTACTTTATAAATTAATGCTATATATATAGATAGGGGAGAGCAAATTTCGATAATTACCGAACCGAATCAATTTGGTAACTGAAAATCGATAACGATAATTTACTGATCGGTAATCGGTAATAACCGTCGGTATTCGGTAACGGTTTCGGTAGGAGAGTCTGAAATTATATTTTTTATTTTTATGCCTACTTGTACTAATCTTATATGTATAAAATTATATTTTTTATTTTTATGCATTTGAAGGGTTTTAGGAGATAATATTCTTATTCTTTCAAAAGGCTTACCAATCGGAATGTCTCTTTCTTTAGATTTTATAACATAATCAGTTTTAAGAATGTTAAATTTTGATATTTTATAAATTTGTTGTCTATCTATTCTAGAGATTTCCCAGTCATTTAATGCCTTTTTTAAAATCTTCCATTACTAATTCATTTTTATTAATTATTCTTTTATTAGTTGATAATTCTGAATTTTAAGATCTAGATGTGCTAGCCGATTTATTAAAAAAAGGTTTCATGTTTAATAATTATAAGACAAATTCTAAAACATTTATGTGGATTTTAGTATGCGGCCACCGTATTACTATCCTAAAATACCTGTCATAGGCTAAAACGGAACTTACTATATACCCAAATACCATTACCCAAATAAACATCATGTATATATATATTACACAAAATCAAATGACTTCCTCTGTTGTCAAGCACGCACACTAAGAAAAAAAGCTTGTTCCTCAGAATGTATAACTCAGCTAAATTCATCTTTCAACTAGAGTATGGGCAATATTTATCTAATTTTGAATAATTATTGAAAGTTTGTATTAATTTACGGCTTGAGAAATAATGTGAAACATTATTAAATTTCTTATCTAATTGCAAAATTTAACTTTTAAGATTAAATAATCCCTTATTTGATGGATTGTGTGGGTTGATATATACTTTTAGCTAGTATTATATTATTACAATTAATAATTAATTAATCAATTAGACAAATAAAATATGAATGAGATTGATATATACTTTTACGTCAATATGATGATTACGTACACTAAACTTTGATTTCGAAACATGCTTATTAAATTCAAGTTGCTTACTTCATGTTTCTTGTATAGCATAAATTGTAATTTTTGGTTGCATGGTCATCTTTCTATAACCAAAGAATTTTTTTATTTTTTATTTTTTGTTATTTGGAGTTGTTTAAAATCTGCTGCCGCTGACAACCCACCTAACCAAGTCTTGCGGACAATCAAATCTTATGCTGATATCTTTGGGCTTGCGTTGTAATGCAAACTTGTGTTAGATACAAGTATAACATTCATATTAATAACTATTTTCGTCTCGTCTAGTTCACTTTTGCAAAAATGTAAAATATACACTATTTCAGAGGTTTGAGGGAAATATTTACAAAAATAATAAATAATTTGCAATTTTAATATGTAAAATAATGTAAAAAATGGTAACTTATAAAAAAAATACTTAATAAATTTATTATACCAAAATGGACACAAGAAAAAAAACTCATTTACATACATGGTGCATGCATATCACGTGCAAAAAAAAAAAAAAGGCATGTTTTATAACGTAAAGGTTATAGGTTAGGTTGTTACAATTTTAGTATCAGAGCTGGTGTACGACCCTACAGGGCGTAGCTTCATATGTAGTCTTGAATGTGTTTGAGCAGATAGGATGAGCACATTTACGTAACTAGAAACATGCTACATGATCATGAGTTACATGCATTATCGAGCAGAGAGAATTCGGTTGACCATGAGTATTCCAATGGAGTAATGTTTCAGACTGTATTCACTTGAATATGAAAACAAATGGTTATACAATTAAATGACTTGAATGGAATTAAAAAATTTTGACAGCGGTGAACTTTTCGGTAATTTATCGGCTGTTATAGAGTTAATTATCATAAAAATATTGGAATTTGATTGAATATGATTGAAATTAGAAACTTGAAAAAGTGATTAAGCATGAAAAGTGTGTGAAATGTGTGCATGAAATGTATGAAAAGTGTGTGAAATGTGTGCATAAAATGTAATTATGCATGAAAAGTGTGCGAAATATATGAAATGTGTGCATAAAATGTGGGTTATATATAGAATAAGTTTGGGAATATGTAGGAAATAGGTACAGAATTGTAGATCTTAAATGTGAATTTGGAACAAGATTTGTTATTTGAAAGAAAATTGCTCAAGAAA
>CANUEY010018900.1:0-39264 GCA_948099555.1 Croton setiger | reverse complement strand
TAATCGCTTTCTGTTTGTGTTTTGAGCCGAACATTAATTATCACCGCTTAGGAACATCGCTTAGTGTTTTCAAAAAATAATAACCGACTTGACTTAAATTTGAAAATCGATTTTGGTTAGCGAGGCCGGTTTCTAAAACCGAGCATTAGTCGAAATGTAATTTCGGCTAACGTACCCAACCCTCTTACCCAGTCTTTTGGTTCAACCAGTGTCTTATCTAATTTTAAAAACGGAGTCATTTTTCTTAAATTAATTTGGTTTTAAAAAACCGGTATCCCGACAGGTGGCGACTCAATTTTTAAGACCGACTAGTTCGGCAACCATCCAAAATTATTTTATCACTGCTTTTTCAAAATTAAAAAATCCTAAAGTTTTCGGTTTAATTAAAATCGGAAAAGTCGTCGCTCGTTTGACATCAACCACTATTCTCTTCCTCTACATCCCCTCTATCTAACCATCAGGCCGGAATTCCTAGAAACCCTCTACATTTTTAGATATAAGTCCCCAAAGTTGGCACCTCAACACTGTTTTCCTCAAATTCCAGATTTTGCCAGTTTTTCTCCCAACTTTCGACAACCCGTCCGGCCAGTTTTCCGGTGAACTAAGACACCAAAATTTTCCTCTACACACCCTCTATCAACCCATCGAAGCCAAATCTCCCCATGCACAACCAGTTGGAAGATAAAAGCCTCCAAAGTAGCAACCTCAAAACTGCCTAAATAACCAGAATTTTACCCAGAATTTTCTCTCTCTTTCTCCTTCGATTTCCTACCTCTTCCTTCACTATCCAACACTTTAAAACTCTTTCTAAGCAACCTAGGAACATACTGAACAGGTTAGATTGAATTTCCCTTAGTTTTCCCTCTTTTCTCTTTCCTTTCTTTCTTTCTCTCTATTTTTCTATTTTCTTCTTCTTTCCTACTTCTGGTTCGTTTTTCCTCTCTCCTTTCTGTTCCAGCCACCTAATCACTCTCTCCAGCACCTACTACAAGTCCCTAAGTGTACCTTTCCAGCAGCAGCTTGATTAATTTGCATAAACACCCAATTTTCCCTAAACATAACTTAGCCATTAAGTCTTCCTTAATCCACTTCCATTCTTTCTTCCAATTAAATTTCAGCCCAAAATTACAGCCAGCACCTACTTAAAACCTTTTTTTGGTTTCAAAATAATATGTATAACACGTGTCTGAAGTTTCGTAAAAATCAGAATCCGAAAATAATTCGCAGTTCGGTCGGTGCCTTAATCGACTCCGAAACCTCGACGTTTTTCGCGGAACCGAAACCGTACAACATCATCGTAAAATTAAGGTTCCAAAACTCTTTAAAACATGTTAATAAACACATATCAAAACATCAAATCATTTGGTTCATATTTTACAAGTTTTTTGACTTTTTTCGGTCACACGGGCCAAAAACCCTAATTTGCTCTGTTTGTATCTTTCGACGGCAAACGAGCCTATAACAGAGCTTATTATTCTTATTCAAATCATATATTATCATATTCAAATCATATAATTCATATTTAACTTAATTATCAAATCAAATTATGATGCATTTTAATCAAAATGCACGTAATGCATGTAATGACGTCGGAACGACGTATATTAGGGTTTTGGGGTGTCACACGTACTGCTGCTTTTCGTTGGTTTTTCGTTCCGAATCCTTTTCAGGACGTTCCAGGAATCCGATGACTTTCTGAGGCCATTTTCGTGATCCTCATAATATTTTGGACGTTTCTAGTACCATGAAGGCGTATTTTCGACGCAATTTGCCTAACTGTTTGCAGTCTGAGAAACTCAATTTGTCGGGCCTCAAAATTTGAGTATTCACAGTTGCCCCCCACTGGGAACATAAAAAATGATTTTATGGAGCTCAGTGGTTTTCTAAATAGCGAATTTTAAGGTTGAAGTTTAGACGCACGGGGTGAAGACCCGTCTTGCCATGCCTAACTAGATTAGAAGCCTCTTGAAAGTGGAAATGATCAATATGAGGCCATATGGTTTGGTTGCTTTGACCACACTACGGGGTGTAGTAGTGGATTAGGATTTTCTTGAAATTTTGCATAAAATTTAGGATCCTGAGGCTCATGTTTTCCCCTTTGGGTCATGATGGAGGATATGTGCCCCTTTCTTTGAGGAAGTTTGTGTAATGGTGGGATGTGATTCAAATGGCCCATTGGTTAGGTATGAGATCAAAACTGGTTGCCTGAGATCTTTGAGAGCCTCTTTCACTTCACTAAGACATATGCCCGAATAATGTTAGTAGATGAGCAGAAAATGATTCTGTCATCTCTGATAGATAAGACTCAAGATGTTGGCTTTTGTTTTCTGCCTCTTAGCAGGTTTTCTGTTTAACAATGATCCAGGTTTTGAAGATCTGCAATTCTGCCCTCTGATCAGGCAAATAGAGGAGATGAGTTGCATTGATGACATTGTGCTGATAGAAACCCCGCAGAGTTTAGACAAAGCGGACTTGGGTTTTAATGACTGGACTGTTTCTCTGATCATTTTTTCCTGAATTTGATGCTTTCTTGCACTGTTGACACTTTCTGGCGTGTACTGGATGTTTTCTCCGAGTATCAAACCTAGTTTATTTCTCAAGTATGGTCGATTGAGAAGCTAAGAAGGAATGCACTGCTTATTGATCCAATTGGCCTCACTGATCTGGCTTTCTTGGATAACTGTTGCTAAATTAACTTCGAGTTCAATGGGGAGTACCGCTTCCATTCCATACACTAAGGAATACAGGGTTGCCCCAGTAGGAGTTCGGATTGCAGTTCTGTAACCCCATAAGGCATAGGGCAACTGTTCGTGCCAACCCTTGTGATTCTGAATCATTTTCTGCAGGATGACTTTTATGGACTTGTTTGCTGCTTCTACAGCCATATTTGTATGCGGTCTGTAGGCGGAAGACTTATGATGCTGGATCTTCTTATCCTTTAATAAGTCTGCAAATTCTTTTTGAAAATGAGTCCCATTATTTGTGATGATTTCAAAAGGTGTTCTGTACCTACAAAGGATGTTGGTACAGATGAACTGTGCTGCCTTTTTGGCATTTAGAATTGAGTAAGAGGCCACTTCAACCCACTTTGTGAAGTAATCCATGGCTACTAGGATGAATTGATAGCCATTTGAAGCCTTAGGATGTATTTTCCCCCATTACATCAATCCCCTATGTGGCGAAGGGCCATGGTGAAGTAATGGGATTCAAAGCAACAGGTGGCTGCCTTTGTAGCTTGGCAAAAATCTGACGTTCATGACATTTCTGCACATGTTTCATGCAGTTTGCATTCATGGTTAGCCATTAATAACCCAAATTCATGATTTTTCGGGCCAGTGCCATTCCATGCATGTGTGGAACGGATTCTCCGCCATATATAGATTCCATGATTAACTCGACCTCTATCTTATCTACATATCTCAAATGCATTCCATTCCAGGTTATAAAGCATGTCTGTAAGGAGGAGATAGTTCATTGCTAATTGCCTTAATGTTCTTTGATCAGTTTTGGAGGATCCCTCCGGATAAGTCCCATTGTTGAGATAATTTTGAATGTTCCAAAACCATGGCTTGTCATCTACCATGTGCATAATGGAGGCAGGCTGTTCCTGAAGTTGAACCGTCAATGGCCGAATGATATTTTCTTTTCCAACATCAATCGTTGAGGCTAAAGTGGCTAAAGTGTCTGCAAATTGGTTCTTTGTTTTGGGCAAATAACAAACGTCAGAACATCGAATTGCTGAGGTAATCTGTCTAAGCATTACAGGTAAGGAACCAGGTGCTCTTCTTTTATTTTCCACTTCCTGAAAGCTTGAGAGACTATCAGGTTGGAATCACTGAAGTCTTTTAAATTCTTTATCCCCTGATCCAAGGCTGCTTCTAACCCTTTGATGCAGGCTTCATATTCCGCTTCATTATTGGTACAATTGAGGTTTAGTTTGATTGCAATTGGAATGTATTGGCCACAATAAGTTTTGAATACCACCCCAATCCCATTGCCGTGATGATTGGAAGCTCTGTCAAAGTATTTCTCCCAAATTACACTATTTACATTCAAGAGATCCTCATCAGGGAATTCTATCCCTTGCATTTGATATTTGATGAGTAACTCAGCCAGTTGGTCTGCTATGGCTCCACCCTTAACTGCTTTTCTTTGGATGAACTTTAAATCATGCGCCGCGAGCACTGACATCCACTTAGCCATTTTGTTATCTAGAACCGGCCTTTCCATAAGGAATTTCAAGAGACTCGATTCTGCAATGACATAAGTAGTTTAAGATGATAGGCAGTGCTATTGCTTTGTACATGCCCAAACTAGAGCTAAACACAACTTATCAATCCGGTTTTACTTGAGCTCATAATCAAGCATTCTCTTCCTAAGGTAGTAGAAAGCATTTTCAACTTTTGAATCTTTTGCCTGTTGAGCTGATAAGGCTCCCATTGTGACACCAAAAACCCAAATCTACGTCGTTATCAACGTCATTTCATGCATAAAGTGCATTTTTATTTAAAATGCATTATATTTGATTTGATATATGGCTTGAACATGAAATATATGATTTGAACATGTTTAAGAATGAAATGAAATATGAAAATAATCTATGTTTAAAGTTTGATTACTGTCGAAAGACACAAACGAGCCTGATTAGGGTTTTTGGCTCGCGCGACCGAAAAACGTCGTTCCGCGTAAAATGTAGACCAAATGATTTTGATATTTTACAATATGTTTATTAATATGATTTTAAGGGTTTTGGAACCCTAATTTTATGACGACGTCTGTGAATAATCGAATTTTGAGGCCCGGAAAACCAATTTCCGCAGACCGTAAACAGTCGAGCCGGACCGGATGTTTTCGAAAAACAGTGCCGGAAGTATGCCTTCATGGTACTTGAAATGTCCGGGATTTTACGAGAGTCACAGAATGGCCCTCGAAAAAGCCATCAGAGTCCCGGAACGCCCCAAAAAGGCTCCAGAATGAAAAACACGCGAGTTGCGGAAGCGAGGCAGCCCTAACCGCCCAAGGAAGGCGCCCCTGGCCTCCCTCTGGAGGAAGCCCTGGCCGCCCTCCACGGCACCCTGGGCCGCCCTCGGTTGACTTTTGGCCGAGTTTAATTAGTCAAAATTGACAAAATTAGGTCGATCCAAAAGTCTAAGCCTCTAACTCCTTGCTGGGGGCAATGTCCTTCTCGTCTTCCTTAGATTCAGTGTCTTCTTTCAGCTCCGTCACTTTAGGAGTTAACTTGATCTCTTCACCAAAATCTTCATCGTCGCCAACAAAGTTCTGTGTCCATCCCTCCAGTCTAACTAGTAGGATATTTCTTCTCGGCCTTTCAATTGGCGAAATATGAGCAATAAACCAAGCTCGGTATTCGGGAGAAGTCTGAACCTTAGAAGGAAGGATCGGGAAGAGGCTTCACCATGCGATGATCTCTAACTCAGACTTTGAGCACAGCTCGCAGGACTTTCCTGCTAATGAAAGAATCATAGGCATGACCATCTAGAACATGCATAACTTAGTCAATGCCCATTTGTCGTAAAAACGCGAGAAGCGTTATACCATGAACAATGGGTAAGACTAGGAAGGAAAACCTGAGTATGGCCTAAGCTAGCCTGTATGAAACGTGTAGTACGGTACGAAGATATGTACCACTGCACCTCATCAGGACCTAGTTCCAACAACCAAAAGGCCCAGGCATCAACCGAGGGTTGTGTATCAAAATCCTTCTCATCCGATACTGTGACACATTATAAGGAATGACAGAAGGAACTCCACCCACTCGCAGATGATCTTTAAGCCAAATTTGAAGAATGACTGGAGAAACTGTCCAACCGTCAAAACCTAAGGCTGCCCTATCCAAGCTCCTTAGGGTTTCAACCAAAATGATACCACCAATACAATTCAACCCTTCCATCTGCTAAATCAGGTGGCAGAATCACAGATCTCTAAAGCCTATTAGGCAAGAAAACCCGCCCAAGAGGCAAGAAACAAAGGCCAGCATCTTAAGTCTCATCTATTAGAGATGACATAATCATTTTCTACTCATCCACTAATATTGTTTGGGCATATCTCAAGCAACTAGTCTTGATCTCCCACTTTACCAAGGGACCATGCACAAACCTCCTAAAAAAGAAGGCACATTCCCTCCATCATAGCCGGAAGAGAGAAAAAAATGAGCCTCAAGTTCTTAAATTTCATACAAACCTTCAAGAAAATCTCAATCCACTACTACTCCTCGTAGAGTGACCAAAACAACCAAACCATATTACCCTATATTGATCCTTTCACCTTTCATAAGACTCTAAGTCCAATTATGCATGGCAAAGTCCCAAAACGCGCGTCCTCCCCGCGCGTCCAAACTCCGACTACAAAATTCGCGATTTAGAATGCCACTGAGCTCCATAAATCATATTTGTGTCGCCTAGTAGGGGACAACTGTGAATACTCGAATTTTGAGGCCCGGAAAATCGATTTCCGCAGACCGCAAACAGTCAAGCCGGACCGGACATTTTCGGAAAACAGTGCCGGAAGTATGCCTTCATAGTACTTGAAATGTCCGGGATTTTACGAGGGTCACAGAAATGCTATCAGAATAGCCATCGAAGTCCCGGAACGTCCCAAAAAGGCTCCAGAATGAAAAACGTGCGAATTGCGGAAGCGAGGTAGCCCTAGCCGCCCTCTGGAGGCAGCCCTGGCCGCCCTCCAATGGCGCCCTTGGCCGCCCTCCACGACGCCCCGGGCCGCTCTCGGTTGACTTTTGGTTGAGATTGCACCTATAAATACCCTCCAAAACTTCATTTTCTTCACACCTTGAGCTATGTTGACAGCCGCTCTCTTCTCCATTTTTGCCTACGGTGATTCTTCATCTCCAAGCAATTCTTTACTTCTTTTTGCATTGCATTGCTATGATAATTTGCATTTTCATTCATAAAACATAATAAAATAAAGTCCAAATCAAGCTGAAGCTAAGGAGCGGACGACAATTGCCTCAGGTATGTTTCGAAACTTTATCTCTTTGATTTAACTCTCTCCTATCTCATCTTCTATCATGCATACATAACATATTGCATTGCTTAAACACACTTTTTTTGCTAATGTGCCGTTATAATCACTTGTCTTGGTCACCGCGCCACCTAAACCAAATCTTTCGGCCACAACGCTGTTTAAATCACTCTTTTGGCTACAACGCCTAAACAAACATACTTTTTGGCCGCAGCGCCATATCAAATCAACTCTTTTGGCTATAACGCCTAAATAATAAACCTCTTTTGGCCACAGTGCCATAGTAAAACACACATTTTGGCCCTTAGGCCTAACAAATCACTTTTTCCCCAGCAGAAACACATAAAATCACACTTTTGACCACGGAAGTCATAAAACTCCTTTTTTCAGTCATTAGACCAACAAATCACACTTTTGACCACGGAAGTCATAAAACTCCTTTTTCGGCCACTAGACCAATAAAACACACATTTTCGACCATAGACGTCGATAAACTCCATTTTCGACCGCGGAAGTCGATAAACTCCTTTTCAGCCACAAGGCCTACATTTCAACCACGGATGTCGATAAACTCCTTTTTGGCCCCTAGGCCTAAATTCACTTTCACACACTCATAGTATGCATACATGCACACACCCCATTCATCGCCTTTAAATAGGCATGTGCGAACTACATTGACCTTGATCTCTCATTCAAACGAGAGTATGTAGGCATATTCGAGATATAACCTCAAATAGCAGGTCTCCCCACTCCCTATCATTTCCAAATCTTCATTCCTGCATTACATACATTTAGAAGAAATGATCATTGGATATGAATGCATGAAATAACCTCCAAATCCCCCTCAGGTTTGAAGATTAGTGCTATTCATCCATTGGGGTGATTAACCTAAAAATAGGTTAATCGCAAAATGGAGTCACTAGGGGTTCTTTCTTAATTTTTCCCCTTTAACAAAATAAATTAAGTGGCGACTCTACACACACACACACACATTCACCCCGAGTGAACATCCCTAGCCAACCGACTTCTCTCACGGATCGGCCCGGCGGCTCGGAAGGCAGCGACCTCTAGTAAGGGTTCACAGACCTACATGTCAATTTAGGATTATACAAATGGACATTCGGGTCATACATGAACTTGATACTGGCCAGTCATATAATATATGATATATAAAATCTCAGGGCAGTAATAGGCTTGATTGGTCACAACCAAATTAAATGGAATCATATGGTATAAGCATGTGCATATCTATGTTATTAATTATTGTTATCAAATTGTTGATATTGTAGATTTAATTCATGTTAATTTATATTTGCTAAGTATGCGACTCAACCAAATCGCAATTTATGTTTCAGGTTCCTGACTGCAACTGACAAATTAGCCACATCATGAAATGTAGCACTTCGCACTCGATTTTTATAGGTCGGTCAACTGAAGCATAAGTCTCTCTTCCTCCCTATTGTGTGATTTGTTTAATGAATAACGTGTATTGAGACATTATTGTCACATATTTGATTAAAGTCCGAATTAGTTACAAGCATGTGAGTAGCTGACAGCTGGCAGTGTTAGAATCGTGAAATTAGTTTTCTAATAACCCGTAGGATAGCAGAACATGGATTAGGAGCTTAGTATTTAGTGGTTAACGAGTTTCAGAGCTTAATTATAGTTATTTTCTTCCTTTAGAAGTTTTTATTTCTATGATATTCTTAGTTCTTGTAATTCCTTCATTCTCTTTTCAGTATCAATACAAAATCTTTCATTTCTTCAACCTTTGTAATCTTTCATTTCTATCAACCTTATTAACCCATGTTAAGAAAAGGTAGATCAATAACTTTGACAAATAGTTTCTATCATACTTTTTATTATTTTCCTTTTATTATTTTTGCGTTGAAATTGAAACACAAAATAACCTTAAGACAACAACAAGCGGACAAAGAAGTCTGAGACAAATTTTCTAGTTGATAACTTGAGGAATATGAAAAATCAGCTTAACTAATCATAACAAATATCCATCAAAATTATAATTATAAATATAAAAATAAATATGAGATATTCTATAACAAAATTTTAAGTTTCAATCAACTGATATTTCAATTTATATAATTTTATTTTAAACTGATACTCTAACATACAGCATTATTTCCAATATTGATCAAATTATAATATTTCAGCGATTTGCTTTGTATATTATTTGTTTTTATGATTGTTGAAAATAAAAGAACAATAAAAGATAAAATGTAAGTTATATTGAATTAAAAAATAATTGCACAAAGACTGGGAAAAAAGGAAAAGTATGTACAATTAAGTAGTTGTCCAAAAAGGTATAAAGAGTGATTTAAAAATAAATATCATAATTTTTTAAAATTTAAAAATAATAAAGGCATGTTCTTTGGAAATTCTGATAAACTAAACTTGAAAAATAAAAAATAAAAATAAAAACAAAAAACCAACAATTTGAAGTTTCTAGGAAGCTGCGTAGAAGCAACATTGTGAATATGATGTACATAGCATATACCATTTATTAACAAAGCCAAATGCTATTGTTGCTACATCTTATGTATCCCGAATCCCAATCATCCTTTTCTATCTTTGGATATTTCTCCTCTTTTCTACCTGTTTTAGTTTTACTAATTCCATTACCAAATTTATACTTTTACAATATAAACTCCCTAATCTTGTTGGTATTACTATTAACTAATTACAAAAATAAATTGTTACTTGTAATATATTTCAACTTTTTAATTAGGACTTATTCAATATAATTAATTATTTGCAGAACATTTAACTCTTTAAAATGGTTACATTAAAAATAACTATTAAAAATAATTGTTGACTGTGATTATTAATTGTTTAGAGCTATATTAAAAACCATAAAAGTGTTAATCAATGTGTGTTACTTTTTTATGATTATATAATATGCAGTTTCCAAGTTCGATTGGTTGGAAAGTTAATATTTATTGTTGAGTGGTATAATGTTTTTTACTCCATTACTAAATTCTTTTATATTAAAAAAACCATTTTGACTAACATAAATTTAAAAGAAAAAAAAAACCTTGATAATTGAAAACTTATTACCGAAAACAACATTATATTGTATTCGGCAGACGAGCAGACAACATTTAATATTATCAAATATGATTAAAAATGTTGCAGCTATTGTTATCATAAATTTTTGTCGTAGAGAATTTTAGATTTACATAGGAAACCCCAAAGCGTAAGCAAAAAATACAAGTTTAAGAGAAAGTAAGAACGATAGAACCAAAGTCACTAATTTCAAAACCAAAGTCACTAATTTCTTGTTTGAAATTGTGAAGTTATTTCCTAAGTAAAAGTACAAAGGAAAAACATCTTTATATGCCTCATAGGATGCACCCATTCTTTAAGTAACAACACAGAATAAGTCCAAGTACCTTTTTTTAATATATATAAATATAAATAATCATGTGCGGTACTTGCTCCGTTTAAAAAGTATTTTATTAATATAGTCTCAAAAAGACGTAAAAACTTATATTGCCTGCATGCTCAGTGAAAAGAAAATTAATAGAAAGTTAAGTATCACATCTAAGATTAATTAAATATTCGTAAAAAGAACTCATTCCACTATTATGTTATGTTGCGTCTTTGTGAGAGTCTCACACTTTTTGCTTTTAAATTTTGAAAAGATAAATTAATAAATTGCTTCTTTTCTTTCAATCTGCCCAATAAACTTTTGTGAAGGCAAATTGACAAATATCTTAAAGTTAAGGGGAACTCTGGATTCCAACCTAAAATGGACTGAGCTTTCAAGATGGCCATTTGCATCAACTCATTTTCAACCGATCAGAGTTTATTATTACTATTATTATTATGACATACCTTTTTTTAAAAAATTTAATCATCCAATTTTTTCACCAAACAACAGTTAACAATCCGGATTATCACTAAAGCAGGAAAAAAAACTTAAAATTGAAAAGAAAGTAGTCTCTCTCTTCTAAAATAAATATCTCATTTGCATATTTTTTTTTTACTATTAAAAAAATTATTAATATGTTAGAATTATTTACTTTAGTTTATAAAAAATTTAATATATCCTTCATTTAAGTAATAGTATTTTATTATGTGCACATAGTACTTTCTATTATGTAAATGTTGTAAAAGAAAAATTAGCACCTAAGTTTGTTACATTTGAGAATAAAACTTTTATTTTAGGAAAAAAAATAACAAGCCAAATTCGATTCATTCGGCGTTCGATTAAAAAAAAATTCGATTTAATTCGTATTTGAAATTTAAACGAACCAAATTCGAACTGAATATATATATATATATATAATCGAATAATAATCGAACTATTTGCGAATATTGTCAAATAGTTGCTGAATTGAATTCGAACTTTTAATTGATGTTCAAGTCGAATACAAATCTGAATTCGAACACCACGAATATCTATACGAACTCGAACCGAACCTATTACTGTTCAGTTCGATCGATTTGTTTACAGCTCCAACAATAACACTCTAATTTAGTACGGATGAAGTAATAAATACTTATATTTTAACACATTTAAAGGCATTAACTACTTTTAGTAGTGTTCCTAAAAAAATTATTTTTAGTAGTCAACGTATCTTGTACAAATGGTCTGTTAATCGTTAAATTATCATACCATTTAAGATTAATTATGAACAAATGCTACCATTAAACTTATTATCACAAAGTTAAAATATTTCATTTGATGAATAAAAGATTTTTTTCTTGTAAAGCTGACTTCACACGCACATATATATATATATAAGCATTATCTTAATATTCAGATTCATATTTAAATATGATCATAGCGATAGCATATTGCCTCTCCTATATATTCCCTCCCAAGATATCTTACCAAATATATTAGTTAACAAACGATAAGGATTAGCATTTGAAAAGAAGATGGTTTTGAATTATTTTTTATACTATTCATTATACGTATGACATGCGAAAGTTATTAGAAATATTATTATAATAGATAGTATAAGAGATATTAGTATAGGAATTTTATTGTAATTTGTAATAGATAGTCTCCTATAAATAGAAGTATTTAGTTATTAATAAACTTGAGAGAAGTATTATACGGAAACAAAAATTTAATATAGTATCAGAGCAAATATTCATCATCTCTCCACCGATAGTTTTCTTTTTTCTTTTCTTCTTCCTTCTGGTTGATTTATTCAGCTTTGTGACTTATCTTCATCAATTTTTCATCATACTGTCTTCGAAATCTTCAAGATAATAATTGATTTTCAAATTCTTATTTAATCAATTTCTATTCTTAGATTTATTTTTTAAGTTCGGATACTTTTCATCTTTTCTGATTCAATTTCAGTTTCAATTTCTTTCTTTCAATTCGATCTAATGATTTAATTTTTCAATTGCAATTTCAATTTCTGATGATGATTTCTTTTTATTTTGTTTCATGTAATCAATTCTTCTTCGATTTGTTAATCAATTTGTTCAATGATATTTTCTGAGATTTTAATCAATTCTAGGGTTTCATCCATTATTTCTTCAATCTTTGTTAATCCTATCTTCATTTTCTTTTTATCTCAATTCTTCTTTACTCGGTTCTCTTTTTCCTTCCGCAAGCAACTTTCGAGTTTCCTCCCTTTTCTTTATTTTCATTGATTTTCTGAGATAAGAAACACAATAATATTCATTTCTCTTCCTCAATTCTTTAATTTTTCTTTCGGATCGTTCAATTTTATGATGAATTCTGGTTAATACTTTCAATTTCATTGATGGTTTAAGTTCTTTGATTCAAGTATTTTGCCAATTTTAGTTCCAATTTCTTTTCAATCTTTTGATAATCTTTGATTCGATTCTTCGATTTGATAAGGAGTTCTTCCATATTTATTCATTCAATTTGTTCTTGATCAATTTTATTGAATTTTCAGAGTTTAATTGAATTTTTAGGGTTTCATCCCTCTTCTGAATTTGTTGTTTACTGATGATGATTTTTTTTAATGTTGATGATGATTTCAATTTCAATCTCAACTCTCAATTCAATCTTTGAATAATTCTTCAATTTTATACTTCCTTTTTTATTCCTCTTTTTTTGTTCCGAGACTGAATTTTCAACTCTCAATCATCTTTCTCCCTCTTGTATAATTCTGTTAATGTTTGTTCTGATTTTGGCTTTCTCTTTTCTCTTTAGTTTTCTTCATTTTCTTCCTTTCGAACCTGTCAAATTTCAGGTCTCAATCCCTTATTCTTCTTGTCAAATAATTTTATGTTTTCTCTTTCAGAATTGAACTCCTCAATCATCTTGCAATTTGCTTTATTAGTTTTTGTTTGCAATTTCTCTATATTTCATTTTCTTCTTTTGTTTTGAGAATTCTAGTCTAAATTCTGTTTGTAAAGAATTGGTTGCTCATGGTCAATTTGGTTATTGATGGATTGTCTACACTGATATTGGTTTTAACAAGTAAAACTCTAAGGTTATAAAGGTGTTATACAAACTTGGCTTTTCAGAAATGGCAATTCCAGCGGCAATTGTCATTCTACCATTGGAATTCCTTTTCTTCTTGTCTAGTTTTGTTGTTGAATGCAATCTGTTTTATGCTTCATGCACGGTTTCCTTTTGTTACGAGAACACAGCAATGTTCTGTCCCTTCTTATTGCTATTTTTTTTGCTGGGCAAATTTGCTTCTCTCCTAAACAAGCCTTTGTCTTCACTACCTGATTTGGAAATTTTTGAGGAGACTATTGTTAAGGCTGCTAGTGTTGCTCAAGTTTATGCTAATTATGCTTTATCAATTGCACTTGAGGTTACTATTGGAAGGAATTTGAAATTGTTTCTTTAGGTGGCTACTGAGTTATGGATAGTATCATATATTGGTGGGTGGTCTTTTCGGTGCTCCTCAAGGACACATGGGTTCCTTTATTGCGCAACCAGGTTTTAACTTGCATTTGTAGCAAGTCCCACAAGCCGCCCAACAAATAGCAACATTGCAGAAACCCATTCAATCTCCTCAGCATTTTCCGCCTTCTATGCAACTGCACCCTCAAGTTTCATCTTACTCACATACACAAACATCCCACACTGGTCAGTTACATAATCCACACAATACTAGTCAATCACCTTTTGCTCAAGCATCACCATCACAATAGTATCCAGGAATGAGTAGGCAGATGCCATCTTCACAACCTGTGCTCCAGCAAGACATCATTGCAAACACCTTTCAATACCAACTTACAATCTCATTTTGTGTTTGCCATGCCAAATCAACAGCATAGAAGTGTTCCTGCTCTCCTTTAGCCTCATCAGCAGTCTCCTTCTCAGTTGGCTCAGATGCTGTCACAACAGACACAAAATTTGTAAGCAACATTTTATTCATCTCAGCAGGAATTCTCACAATTGCAACAACAAGTCTAGATGATGCAACCATCAAATCAAGGTTTAGCGATGCAGCAGAGTTCTTAGCTTTCAAGAACCACATGAGTGAAATGTTTGCATATCATGCAAGGTTACCATTATCCTTTTTGTAGTGACAAATCTTGTATGTATTCCTTAGAAAAGGAATTTGTTCATTTTTTGGGGTCTCAAAGGGGTGTGGAAACACATAAGAACTCTTAAATGGAAATGGAAAAGAGATGTAACTCCAGTTCCTTCGGAAATGATAAGATCTTTGGCGCAAGAAGAGATAGTATAGGAGATATTAGTATAGAGATTTTATTGTAATTTGTAATTGATAGTCTCCTATAAATAGGAGTACTTGGTTGTTAATAAACTTTGAGAGAGGTATTATATAGAAACAGAAATTTAATACAAGTACCTCCATTAAATAATTCTGACCTTATTTTAAAGAAAAAAAATACTTTGATCCTTCATAGCATAAATGAAAAATGTTATTATTATCTCAAAAGAATTTTCTCACTTCATACAACGTTAATTTCCACTTAATCAATGTAAAGTGGTTTTTCTTGGAAAAAAAAAAGTCTCACTTCATTTCTTGTACTATTCACAAATTAACATAAAAATAAATTATTCAGTGAGTTGTTATAGATTTTTTTAAACTAGTTAGTTTGTTATTAATCATGAGATGTTTTAGACGGATTCCAATTATTGGATGCACTTTTAAGTTATAGTCATATCCAGATTGATTTTCGTTTGAGCCTTGTAGATTTCTTTTAGGAGGCAAAGTTCTGACTACAAGTTATAAAAGGCTGCGTACATGATAGGATTTGAACTCACGACCTCATTTAAGTCAAAAAAATCTCTTACCAACTCACTTTTTTAAACTCGGATATTTAGATATTCATTCATGTGAAAAATTACAAAGATAATCAAATTGAGGTGACCTGCTGACAAGTATTGCATAATCTAAACATATCCTGGCTAATTTATTGAACAGACATTAGAATTTTTCAAAACATAATTGTTAGCCACAAATTATCAAAACTCCAATATCCATTATCCTAATTGGTTCAATTTTTACTAAGAACATACCAAAGAACCTAGCCTACTATATATTCTATAAATAAGGGAATCTCTCCCTCATTAATTACATTAAATAATATTTATTACCTCATTAGTTACTATGAAAATATGGGTACGATAACTCGATTTAAACCCCAACTGAGCATATATTCCTAAAATTCTACTCAAGATTCATACTTCTAGCCAGAATTTATCTTAGTGTCACGTTCCCCATTAGACGCATAAAGATGTCCACAACTAAACAACTAAACTTGCCATTCTCATTTTAGAGAAAATGAAATCTAATCCTTGTCGTTTAATGAGTTAGTACTCTAGACAGAAACGTTCATGTAGATACCACTAGAGGGTGTTCATTTAGAAGAGCAGTACCTCTGTCCATATTGGATTTAAAAGCTTAAAAAGGTTAGTTTTGAATCTCTTTCACAGAATTAAATGGATCACATAGATCTTAGGAGGTGGCTGAAGATTAAAATTTTTATTCCACTACGTATTTATGGTCTGTAATGATCTCTGGGTTACCTAACAGAGGATGTGCATCGACTTCACCAATTTGAATAAAAAGGCTATCTAAAAGACATGACCTTGATGCCTAATATTGATGTCCTTGTCGATTCCACGACTGGATATGCAATCCTCAATTTCTTAGATGTAGCAGTAGATATCACCATATTTTGATGGACTTTACTGACAAAGAAAAAATGAGTTTTACTATAGGTAAGCCACCTAGTATTACACATTCAAGCCCTTATAGTTAAAGAATGTGGGAGAACCTTACTAAAGACTCCTGAACCATATGTTTAAAGACATCTTGGGATAAATAGTAGAAGTTTACGTTAATGATATGATTGTCAAAATCATGACCATGGATGAATATTTTAAAGATTTGGAGAAAGTCTTCAAAATATTAGAGAACTATGTTAAATCAGGAGAAGTGCACCTTCAATGTGAAAGCAGTGAAGTTTCTCAAGCATATGGTTTCAGAAACAGGGTTATCAAACTTGGAAAGGATTAAAGATGTCCTCGAAATGAAGCCCCCGACCTCAATCCAAGTTGTTTAACAACTAAACATGAAACTAATTTCCATGGAACGGTTTTTATCCTACTTAGCAGGAAATGCCTTCCCTCCTACAAATTGCTGAGCAACAAGCAAAGTTTATTTAGGGAGAACCCTTTTACTTGTACCTATCAAACATTAACCTGTCTAGTCTCTTTTTTACTTTTATAAAATTAAAGCATAAAAAAAATCCATAAACATGTTAGCCAACCCATACTTTGATCCATAATCCACAGATATTTATTCACCATAAGACAGGGCGAGGGTAAGTTTTTCCTTCAAAGAGTAGGGCAAGGAAAGTTTTTTTATCAACCCTACCTTTAAAAGTGACAACAATACCTATGCTAAAATTATTGCTATTAATAACATTCACTTTAATCATTTATAAATTTAGTTGCTATGAGATTCATTAAATTAGCTTAGATAATTCAATAGTATGTTTGATTTTTTTGGTAAGCCTAAGAAATCTCAAAGTGTGATTTGTTTTAGCTTAAAAACACTAAGTTTGGAGTGAGATTAAATTATTCTATTGTAAGGTTGTTTTTATATAGTGGAATCAAATTTTTAGTGAAGGGGTAAAAATGAAAATTTAAACTTTAAAAATTCTTTTCTAACTTTAATTTTCTAAACATTTTTCGATTCAAAATAAAAATATCATAAAATAGCTAACTATTAAATTAGAGAGTTGATTTTCATGTAAGTGTATTTTCAAAGTTCAAAGAAAAATGTTTATTAGCTTTGAAATAAAGAAATTTTAGGAGAAGGAAGAAGAATTTTTTTTTTAATTTTTGGAAAAACTACTATAAAAATATTCAATTTAGAAAGGATAAATTCACAAGTGCTTCAAAAAATTTAATGAGATAAGACAAATGATCTATAGTATTTAGTTAAACTCATTAGCGTTACTCTACTCTCTAGGTCTACCACCTAAGACTTTCACTAATCTAAACTCTTTTAGAACAAGAGAAAAAGTTTCAATGCATGAAATAGACTATAATATATCTAAATTTTAGAAAATCATTTCTTTTCTATTTTACAAATATTATAAAATTCAAATATAAAAATTTTTATTTTTCAAAAAAAGCTGGTTGCTAAGTTATCCTTTTGAATTTTATCCAAAAAGCTATAAATATTTAGTTATTTTCTATATTGAAAAACTCTTAGTCATTGGAGTTACAATGAATCTTTAGTAGATAAAAAAAAACATCAAATTAAGTTAAAATAAATTTTTAGAAACTAGAATGAAATTCATTCAAAAAGAAAAAAAAGAAGTTGATAAAAATATAAAAGTCTTTTTTCAAACTATTTTTGAAAACTTAGAATAGAAAAAGACTCTTAATTATTTTTATGGGGAGAAAATCTTATAGATTTAGAAATAGTATCAAGCATTCATTCAATCATAACATAAATATTAAG
This sequence comes from Croton setiger, assembly GCA_948099555.1. Taxonomy (NCBI): domain Eukaryota; kingdom Viridiplantae; phylum Streptophyta; class Magnoliopsida; order Malpighiales; family Euphorbiaceae; genus Croton; species Croton setiger. The sequence continues at coordinate 21,343 of CANUEY010018900.1, read as the reverse complement.
CAAAATAAAATTAAATAATAAAGCAAGGAAGAATTAAACTTCCTTTCTGATTTGGAATTGACTTCGAAATCAGAGGTACTCATTGTTTACAGAAAGGAGAAAGAAGAAAAACCCTAACAACAAAGAAATTCCTAAACATCCCAAATTAAAAACCCTAAATAGAATTCTCAGAAAATTCCTCAAAAACCTTAACTTTAAAATCCTCAAATTCAAAGGGTGCTTACTGGTTTTTCTCTAATTTTTCAGACTTCTCTCCCAATTTTTCTTCTGATTTTCGAATGCACTCCACCTTTTCTTCTGCCTTCTTCTGCTTTCTTTCTCATTTCCTTTCTAAGCTTTCACCTTCCCTCTTCTATTCTGGCTCACCTTTGTCATTCTTTCCTCTTCTGTTTTTGATTTCCCTTTTCATTCTCTTCCCTTCTACCTTTCTCTTTCTCGATTTCATCATCTCTTTCCAATCTCCATTCTGATTTCGTGTCGTTTTGTGAGAGAGGACTAAGATGGATGGACAAAGAAGAGGAGAGAATAGCTACTACTTGCTAGGCGTGGAAGAAAAGAGAAGAATTAGGTTTAGTTTAGGTTGTAATATATATATATATATATATATATATATATATATATATATATATAGTAACACAAAATGATGTAGTTTTGAGGAGTTAAAATTTGTTTTTTTTTGGTAATTCGGTAAATTTTTTAATCGAAAATTTCAGAGTCGCCTACCGAAACCGCTACCGAATACTGACGGTTATTATCGATTACCAATCGGTAAATTACCATTACCAATTATTGATTACCAAATTAATTTGGTTCGGTAATTACCTATCGGTAATTCGGTAATAACCATAATTCACTCTCACCTGTTCTGGCAGCACTTGATCCTGGTTAATATATTTGTTTAAAATTTAAATGAAGAAGATAAGTAATATAATTTGGCGAAAAAAAATTCAGCAGAGTAGTGGCGTAAATAGAATTGTGATTAGGAAGACGAAAAATAAATTAGCACTAAGAAATTAATTAAATGTAGGGAGATAATATGAGATTGTAGAGAGTTGGAGCAAAATGTTTAACAAAAATTTGCCGCCGCCACTTCCCCCTCCAATTTATAGAAAAATCATAAACTTTTGTTGGACACAAAATACCCTTAAAAACTTACCTTTTTGTTTTTGGTAGGGGAAACAATGTCCAAAAATTCAAATTCAAAAACCCTCCAAATCTGCCTATGCCCATTGGAACTGTCGAGCTAGCCCGCAAGTCGGGCCCAACGGGCTCCCTTAACGTTCCAAAGCCTGCAGCCCAGCGGTTAGGCCACGCTCCCACCAGTCCGGAGTTTTGACCCGCCGGTTACGGCGGCTCCCCCAACGGCTACATAACACTGGTCTTAATCGACGGTTTATCAGAAATTCAAAAAAAAAAAATAAAAATAAAAACGGTTAACCGGCGGTTTGATTGGACGGTTTGGGGATGGTTACGGTTCGTGGCAATTAACGGTTCGGAAATCCCTTGAACCTTAGCCGGACTGCTGGTCAAATGGTTCCGGTTATGGTTTGATGATTACGGTTCCTGGGTTTAGGGTTCCGGTTGTTGTTATTATTATTATTATTATTATTATTATTATTATTATTATTATTATTATTATTATAGGTTGAAAGAGACCGACACACATAAAAACGTGGAAATGAAAAGAGAAAATGTGAAACCCTAATTATCTTGAGAAGACGATTTTGATTCCACTCAATTGCCGTTCAGCAAGCTGGCACTCCAGACGGAAGCATTCATGTGGATACAGATAGAGGGTGTTCGTGATTTACGTACTTGTTTGTTCAAGAAAAATTTCGAATTATTAAAATTTAATTTTTTTTTGATATTTTTCATCTAATTAAAAAGATAACATGGATCTTTGAAGGAAATTAGAGATAAAAAAATTTTGTTTTGCTGCATATTTTGTTTTGCAGTGGTCTCCGTGATTTGCTAACAATATTATATTGTTATTTGATGCTAAACTAAATTATAGACCCAACCATGATTGTCTAAATATGTCATATAATATTATACAATTATTTAATGATAAACTATCGGACGGTGGTTAAAAGTTACAATTCATGGCTTCAAGGATCATAAGTGAAAATTACCGTAACTTCCCTTTTTTTAAAATATATTTTCCTTTTTTGTCAATATAAAAATAACAATGAAAAACTCAAGTATATATACTTAAAGGTGATCAGAGGCTAGTTCGAATCGTTTTGAGCTAGAAACTACCGCATTAAAAATTGAGTTGCCATGAACTCCTATTCAAATTGTCTTTAAGGATTGATTCAACGTTCAATATTTTATTGAATCTTAGACTATCTTAAACTGTAATAGTGCCTGAATCGCTCAAACTACCGATGAAAGCATTAGTTGTAATCATGCCTATGAATCGTATTTTAACAGTTCGAAGAGAAACAATGGCATTGTGTACATATGCCATATTTTATTATATGGTTACTAGTATTTCTTAAGATGTGTTGAACATGTCTACTCGTTTAGGTATTCGTTATTCATAAATTATAATAATAATAAAATAAAATAGTATTAATCAATTACATTTATAATCAAATAGTATTTTTTATTGGAATATTTTAAATTTAATTAATAATTAAAATAATATATAATTTATTATAACATGATTTAATTGATTATATTAATTAGCAATTAAAATAGTATTATTTTTTTAAATATGATTTAACTTTTATTAATTAATAATTAAAATATAATTTTATTTTTTTATGAAAAATTAATATTTCATATTATAATATGATTTAAATTTAATTAATTAATTACAATAAATAATTATATAGAAACAACTTTTCATATTAAAATATGATTTAAATAACTAATATAAATAATTATATAAAAACAATTTTACTCTTGATAATATAAATTTTATAGGGGTATTTTTAACAAAGCAAAATAACTCATACACATTTATAATTACTTTAGATAGAAATATTTATCTATATAATATATAATAAAAAGAGTTTGAATAAACAATTTTAAATTTGATGTTATTAAATGCAATTCATTTCAACTTTATATCTCCATTTAATTTAACTAAATTGAATTTGAATTTAATTTGAATTTCTACTTTTAAAAGTAAATTTATCTTAATGGTTTTGAATTAAACATTCAATTTTCAAATCAAATTTTATTAATGGTTTTGAATTAAACATTCAATTTTAAGACAAAATATTTGGTCAGCAATAATCGATAATTTCTGTTTTTAAATCTTTTGTTGAGCTTTCTTAATTTTCTATCCTTTTATTTTTTGAAAAGAATTACTTAAAATATATTTTTTAACACTTTATAACTTCTATAAAGAAAAATAAAAAATTAACTAATTATATTTAAAAATAATTGATTGTTTTAAATCTATTGAAATAATTGATTATGTGCATTTATTTTGGTCAATAGTATCATTTACAAAATATTTTACCTTAAATATAATCTTATCATATTAAAAAAAAATTCAAATTAGAATTTTTATATGGAAAATCATTAAACCAACTTAAAAAAAAATTCAAATTAAAATTTTTATATAAAAAATCATTAAACCAACTTTAATTACATTGAAATTTTTTTATTATTTATAAGATAATAAAATGCGTTGACTTAGTTTTATTTTATATTTTATATATATATATATATATATATATATATATATATACAAGACACAAGAGATATTAACTTTTATTAGAAAATAACAATTAAAAATATATCTTATATCTTATTGTAATTTTGTTGAAAGCTGACTATAAAATTTTTAGTCCTGAACGCTCCATAATAATTACCACAATAGTAATTTTAAATTTATACAAATTTTTAGCTCTGAATTTCAAATTTATACAAATTTTTAGCTCTGAATATTGAAATTTTATATTAAAGCAATAATAATTAAGATTTCTTATTAAGAAAACTTAATTATATATATATATATATATATATATATATATATATATATAAATGATGAAGATTTTTTTCCTTTTAGTTTTAGTTATTTTGATTTGTTTGTCATTTTATTCATAAACATATATGTCTCGTGTGTGATATTTTTTAATTTTTAACAAAAATATCCATCTTTAATTTTTTACCCTTTAATCTTTAATTTTCATGAGCAAGTTTGTGTCAAGATATATTTTTACAAAATTAATTAACATGTTTTAGTTATGGTCTGATTTATTTTATTTTTTATTTTATATGTACATGTTGGTTCTATTATTATTATTTTTTTTTTTTGCTGTATTTTGAAATTGTGAGCTTTTTATGTTTTTTACTTTTGATCAGTAATATTTTTGATATTGGTTTCTATTCACAGCTTCTACTTTTTATTATTGTTTGGTTCAATATTCTTGCAATTTACATTTTTTTCGATATTGCACTGATTTTGTTGCAAATATAGAAACTTTATAGGTGATATTTGTAGAATTTCTTTTTTAATGTATATCTCATATTATATGTATAATAGTAGGATCATATTTTATTTTTCATGCTAATTAAGTTAGTTTTATATTTATAATTTATTTCATTTATTTAGTGTCCTTTTTTGGTTATGTTTTCTTATAGCATTTAATTTTCCCTTCTTTTGCAATTATTTTAATTTATGTTCAATTCCTCACCAAAAATAGTAAGAGGTAGAAAAAAAAATAAGGTTAGAAAATTAAAAATTTTAATTGATTTAATATATAAGAAATTTCATTGATACAATCTAGATAAATATATTTCATGATATAATTTTTTTTAAAACAAAACACAACTTCATGAGAAATGCATTTAGAAGTAGTAAATTTTTTCATGGTAATATAAAATTTTTTTTATTTGTCAACATTAAAATCATTTTAGAAAAAATTTTTAGGAAAAAAATATGTGACAATAAATAATAATCAAAATTTATATGAAGTTTTGGTCAATCTTAAAAAACAACATAAAATTTGATGTTTTTTAAAACATAAACCTTAATTAAATTTATTTATGAAAAATTAAACAATAATTTATTACAAAAAATTAAACAATAATTTATTATGGTAATTATGGCTTAAATTAAAACTTAATAAAATTTATTCACGAAAAAATAAATGCATATCATTGTATTTTATGTAATTAGAATTGTTTTAAGTAAAAAAAATATCATAATATTTTTACTTGATTAAAATATATTTATATTTACGAAAACAAATATGTTGGAAATTTATAACATAAGATAAATTAATCTAATTTATGAATAAATTAAAATTCTTTATTAAATATTTTTATGATTGAAAATTTTTAATTTGATTCAATCATCATTATGTTTTATTTAAATTACATATTTATCAAAAATTAATTTATTGAGTGATGTTAGAAAAATACAAATTGTGATGCTTTCTAACTTAACTTTAATCCTTATTCCATATTTGGAAAAAGACAAATCAATGTTATAAATAATTCTTTTACAATTGAAAATTTTAAAATTTTAAACTGTGTGAATATTATAAATTTTAAATTTTTAATCTTAATAATTCAATAACAAAAACAACAAACACAACAAATTATGAGTGCAAGAGTTTTTCATATAATATTGAATTTTTTATTTAATAAATGAACAGAAAAAGTTGACATATTATTAGTATCCAAGTTTTAGTGTGATGAAATCTATATTTTTATAATATCTTATTATTAATATCAATGTCAAACTTAGAAATTTCACTTAAAAAAAATATATATTATATTGATTAAGATAGTAGAGAGGCAAATAATTTTAATTACTCATCTCGATCTACGAGTTTAAACTATATGGATAGAAATAAATGAGTTTTGAAGCTGAATAAGTACTAAAATTTTCTATCATGAGCATCATGCCAAATTAGGTAATCATTCATTTATATTAGAAATTTATTTAAAACTTACGCAATGTTAATACCTCATTTGATTTAGATACAAAAGAAGATAAGTATGATGGATTTTAAGAGATGATCATGATGATTTGGTGAATTGTGTTGTTAAATATTTAGGACCAAATTATAATGCGTTAATGACAGCAAGATTAACAATAATTGAGGCATTATCTTGGTTAAAAGGAAAAATTTTATAGCATAAATTTACTTAGAAACTGATTATTTATAAGTAGTGCATGCGTTGAGGTTATTTGATTTAGATTTTGCTTATTTTGAAAATCTTATTTTCAGATTGTAAGTAGTTGGTAGAATCTTTTTTTTTTTCACTTACAGTGAATTAGCGAATTAATATGCACGTAATTTGACACATGTATCTAATTCTTGGTCTGATTATATGGAGTGATTGAATACTCCTCTAGATTGTATTTTGTTTTACACAAAGATATTAATGATATAACATGGTTAAATCATCCAAGTAGTTATGTTTTCAAATATTCAATTTTAACTGATACTATTGTTAAGCCCAATTAGGTGAAGAGTTTTGTTTTGATTTTTGAATTTTTTTTTTAAAAAACAAAACTTATAAAAGTATTGTTATATTTTAAATTAATATATTGAAGATAATAATTTATATATCAAAATAAAGAAAAAACAAATAAAAATTATTAAAGTGCAATTCTTTAATTTGTGAAAAATTTCTTTTTATGAATAACAAAATTTGAGTTCTTAAATTTTGGAAAAAATCAATTTTTTTTAGTTCTTAAATTTTGGAAAAAATCAAATTTTTTTTATGACCGTAAGTACACGTTAGAATGAGAGTTAAATGGTTAAAATGATGTCTTAATAAGGTCATTAGTTGCCATAGTTATAAAAACATATCAAATTTTTATATTTATGAAACAATAATGTACATAACATTATTTACAATGTAGTTATGAAAATGAAGAATGTGACTAGGGTCATTAATATTTTTAAGATTTAAATTATATAATAATTGAATTAAAATAAAAAAAAGTGAAATAAAATAAATTAAATATATAATTTTTTAATACAGTTCACGCATTGTGCAGATACAAATTCTAGTTTAATAGAAAAACAAAAAGTTCTGTGAAAAAAAAAAAATTAATGTATGAGTTTGATAACACTACATAGTATAATTTTGAAGTAAGAATTTATATCATGTTGATCAAATTAGAGTAATACATAGTAATTTCCTAATTTAGAAAACAAAATAATTGCCTTTTACACTTTGATTGATTTGATTTAGATTACAAAAGATTTGAGTAGCAAAATTAATGTGGATAATAATAAGGAGATTTTATTAATTATTTTTAAAAAGAAGCAAAACCGGTTCCATGTAATATTTGCTAACAAACATCATTTACTGCCAAATCAGCACAATCCAAGTAGGATACAGTTCAATACAGTACATTCACATAGTAATTTCCGTATAAAATTAAGATGGAGCATTGATTAGGACGTTTCAAAATTTTGATATTTAATCGGACGGTGAAAAAACGAGTAATTTTTATTTTATTTTGAAGGGAAGAATTAACTAATGAAATTTAAGAGGTTAAAAAAATTAATCTATATTTCAGTAGTGGTATTGTTTGTCTGTGTCCATGTCTTCCTCTCTATAAATTGCTCTATTATAGTTTTTATAGGAATACATATGTTGTGTTTTTATTATTAATAAATAAAGAATACAGTGAACAGCAGAGCAAACGGCTCCTGAAATATTACGGTTGCGCCGGATTTTTCTCTTCTGAAAAAACTGGGTTTTGTTCGTTTACGGGTTAATGTTTGATTTTTTTACTTTAAATTTAGAGAAATCATATATTTGATTGGGATTGCGATTCGGATAATAGTGTGTTTTAGGGATTGAATATTGAAAATTTGGTGGGGTTAACCATGTCTGATACTAATTACAGTTCGAAGAAGACTGATGATATCTGTGAAGATGTTTGTGGCCAGGTAATGCTGCGATTTTATTATTTTTTGGTTTTTTGTTTTTGCATTATGTTGTTTTGATGTTATTGGAATTTTTTCTGAAAAAAATTTCTTTGGATTCTTTAAATTCTTCAGATTATTGGTTTAGGTGAAAGCATGAGTTTTTGAATTTGATATAATTTTTCTAATTTCCCTCTCTTCTGGTTAATTGTTTTCAAATTAATAACTATCTCTGGTTGTTGGTTTTATTGGATTTTGAACAGAGAATGCATTGGTCAGGTATATTAAGGCTATGGTTTTTTTAAATTTGTGAATGAAGTCGTTGAGTTTGCAAATTAGTTGATTATGAGGGGTGTGATTTTATTTATTTATTTATTTTTTTGATTACGTATAGGTGTATTGAAATTGATTGTAAAAGCTAATGATCTGGATTACTTTTTCGCTATTATTTCAATTTTTTTTTTCTGGGATTTTTCTCTCTACGCATATCTTCGTCCTATTATAATCTAGCCTTTCTGGCCTTTTTAGGCTTCAATGCTAGACCCCTTTTACTATCTGATATCTTTTTTTTTTTTTTTAAGGCTTACTATCTCATATCTGATTCGAGCAATTGAATCTCATTCTTAATCTTGTGATGGTTGAATATAATTGTGTATGATGAGACATGTTTAATCACACATTGTTATATATCAGAATATAATATGTTGATATAGCACACATAGGTTATATTGAATATGCGTATCTTAGGGAATTTTTGTTTTCGTTAGCTGCAGGCCTCTCGTATGGCTTCAAGTTTATCAAGACTCAAGTGTATTTTGCGAGGTCTTGATTTGAAGACAATTATATTCCTATTTGTTGTTGTTCCATTGGGGATAGTTGGATTATATTTGCATGGCCAGAAGATATCATATTTCCTCAGACCGTTATGGGAATCTCCTCCCAAGCGGTTCCAAATAATTCCTCATTATTATCACGAGAATGTGTCAATGGAGTCACTTTGCAGGCTTCATGGGTGGGGTATTCGTGAATCACCGAGAAGAGTTTTTGATGCAGTTCTGTTCAGTAATGAGGTAGACATTCTTACCATCCGATGGAAGGAATTGTATCCTTACATAACCCAGTTTGTGCTTCTTGAATCAAATTCAACGTTTACTGGTCTGCCAAAACCATTAGTGTTTGCTATTAACCGGGACAAGTTCAAATTTGTTGAGCCCCGACTGACTTATGGAACGATTGGGGGTCGATTTAGGAAAGGTGAAAACCCTTTTGTGGAAGAGGCGTGTCAAAGAGTAGCTTTGGATCAGCTTATTAGAATAGCGGGTATAGAAGATGATGATTTATTGATTATGTCTGATGTTGATGAGATTCCTAGTTCCCACACTATTAATCTGCTGAGATGGTGTGATGACACTCCACCCGTACTTCATCTACAGCTAAGAAATTACTTGTATTCTTTTGAGTATTTTGTAGATAACAAGAGTTGGCGAGCTTCAGTTCACAAATACGGAACAGGGAAAACGAGATATGCTCATTTTCGTCAGACAGATGTTCTCCTGTCTGATTCAGGTTGGCATTGCAGCTTTTGTTTTCGCTACATCAGTGACTTCGTATTTAAGATGAAAGCTTACAGTCATTATGATCGTGTAAGGTTCTCTCATTATTTGAACCCCAAAAGGGTGCAAGAAGTAATTTGCAAAGGGGCTGATCTTTTTGACATGCTTCCTGAGGAATACACGTTTAGGGAGATCATTGGGAAGTTGGGTCCTATCCCTCGTTCTTACTCAGCAGTTCATCTTCCTGCATATTTATTGAATAACGCTGACAAGTATAAATATCTATTGCCTGGTAATTGCCTGAGAGAACGTGGCTGAACTTCTGAAGTTCCCTGGAGAATGCAACATATTTGTAAATTCCAGAGATGCATTCTGCTTTACACCAAGGTGCTTAATTAGACGACGGATGGTGATTGTGTGTGGCATTGGTACATGTCTAACTTCTGTCCAACAAATCCTTGACATTTTTGAGAGATGGTGGGATGAACTTGATTGGTAACTTGATGATTGGAAATTGTGTATTCCCTTTTCTGGATTCGCATTTCATCCATTTTAGGAGGCATGTGTTCCAGTTTTCCCATCGGATAGATAGCTCATTCTGAGTTTTTATGGGTTTGTAGAGATGGTTTTCCGCCTCTTGATGGAATGGCTTAACCCCTAAATTTCAAGCTAGTAAAATTGACATTCTCCCAGGTTTTCTGTGATGGGGATTTTGGCATTTTGTTAATTTAGTATTTCTTGTTTTTGTTTTACTAGTTTACATGTATTGTGACTGTTGTTACATTGATTGAAATGATGATTTATTCATTTGAGATAATGATTGCTGATGAATATGTATTTTCTGCTTTTTATTTGTGTTTTTTGTTAAATATTGTGTAGATATAGCTTAGACTCTCCATTTGTGTGGTTTGGGTTTATGGAATGCCGCATTCACTTTTTGAGTGCATAAGAGAATTGGGATACTTTAGTTTCTCATGGTTGCTATTGCATATGCCAAAAGATGAGCTTTTTAGTTACTTTCTATTTGGGGAAAATAAAAAGGAAAATGGAGAAATGAGCAGATAAAAATTCGAGAATGTTCTGGTAGTGACTAGATTTAGTTGTGTTTATAATAAGAATAAAGGGGATGTAGATGTTTCTTGAAGCAACATATATATACATATACAAGGCCTGCGCAAAGAAGGTTTAAGCATGTTTGGGATTTTGATGTCTCTGTCTATCCCTTTCTTGATTCAAAGTTACGACTCTTTTTTAATCACTGGTTTTCTGTATATTCTCAACAAAATCCTTTTAGAAAAGTAGTTGACCTTAAAGTGATAATTGTGCTGTGTTTCTTCTTAACTGCATAGAGAGGTTTCTTGAAAATGAAACAAAAGTGTTTGAATAAAATTCCCAATTCCATGTATTGACCCCTACTATTCTTCTTTCCTCAATTCATTATTAGATAGCACTTGCCAGGTATTAATTCACTAAACATCATTCATATACTTCTCCCTTCATCTTGCTAGTCTTATTAGTATGTGGGTCGGACGGGGGTGAGTAGTAATTAATTTTTAACTTTTCGCGAATAAAGTGTGAGAGTAATTTCGGATTTTAGAATCTTTTCGATTGAGCCACTAACAATGATTGAGCCACTAACAATATGAGATCCTTGTACTATATCATTTTTTTACATTAAGCTTTTCGATGTACTATTAACATTTATAAACTCTCGTACCATGAACGTGTATGACACACAGACTGTAACGACTCTACTTGTACTCTTATATTATAAAACATGCCATTTTTAAAAAAAAAAAATTCATATCATGTCACAAAAGAACATCTATGCTGTAAGTTTTCACAAAAATTCAGCATATGAGCAACACAGGCACTTAGGCATTATTAACATAATAAAACTCTACATGTAATGCAATGACGTCCACTATACATATGACATGTCATATCTTATTTACTATATTATATATTCGTTTAATCATAGACATTTCTCAGCTGACCGACCCTGAGGAATGATGACGGAACTGACGCTGTCAATTGCCCCAAAAAAAATCTGGAATCATGTAAAAACAATTTAATGAGTTGCGAACTCAGTAAGTGCCAGCTATACAATATAAACAAAGTAATAAATCATAATTGCAAAATATTAAACAGAACTTGTCGTGGGCAAACTTATTTCATAGGATTCCTCTTATCCAATAAGTCACAGATACTATAATCTGTGTTACCTTACATATCCAAATATTAGTCAAAACATGATCATATACAAGTGTAAACCACAACATATAAACCAAACATGTAATTCGGTTATCATAACTTAGCAAAATAGCATGATTCCAGATCATATTCATCATATATAATTATATTCATATCGTAAGATGCATAATGACATGTCTTTCCTTTTTCTTTGGTTATAATTTATCGACCGAGTGTTGACCTGAAAATTTCACCGTAAAAGATTCTCTGACTGGATCCAGTGAACATGTAAGACCCGTGTTGACGTTCAGTTTTCGGTAAGGATTTTGGATTTTTACCAAAAACGGTGACCAAACAATTTTGGTTTGCGCGATGCCGAAACTAGTCGGTCTTAAAAACAATTTTAGAGTCGCTACCCGATTTCGGGACACCAAATTTTAATTTTCTAAAAAGACTCCGTTTTTATTTTAAAAGGCACTGGTTAAATTTCAGAGATTCGGGTAAGGGGGTTAGGTACGACGGTTTAAGTTTTACTTAAACCGTCGCCCAGTAAAAACCGGCCTCTGGTTTGTTTTTCTTTCCAAAAGTTAAGTTTTAATAAAAATCCGTTGCGTGATTAAACTAGCGATGTTCCTAATTGGCGATTATCGGTCATTTGCGAAAAATCAAATCAAACATTCGAAAACGGTAAAAATAAAGTAGAAATTAAACAAACATACCTAAACCTAATTATTCTTTCTCCAATTCGGAGAAAATAATTACAATTAAGGCCCTAATTAAATTACAATCTACTAAAATATTCCCAAATTTAAACCCATAATCCCAAAATATGCAAATTGACATAAACATGGAAAATTACCAAAAAAGTCCCTAATTTAATGTAAAATTACCATTAAGCCCTAAGCATGCATTTTTGTTTAAACAAACCAAGAAAAATTCAAAACATGCCAAAATAACAATTTGGGATTAATTATACAAAAGTTCAATTTGGTCCCTCAATTTTGTGAAAATTGCAATTTAGTCCCTATATTAGTTAAACTTCCTAAACAACTTTCACTCTATTCATGCTGTCACTGCAACTCTAAATGTATGCCAACCTTTCTATTCAGTTTTAAAACATGCTGAATTTGCCCTTGATAATAGATTCAACTTAATAATCATTTGATAATGCAAACTACACAACAAAACTCTCAAATTAGAGGTAACAACTTAAACCTAGGCGATCAATAAGGGCAACAAATAAACTTTATACATGAGCAACAATATGGACAGTCTTAATTAACAGTCTGCAAACTTGAATTAGGACAACATATACAATTCAATGGCAAGCAATAAACACAGCAATGATAGAATCAGTATGCATCCAGCCAAAAATTATCAACAATAGAAACAGTTTGTGCTGAGGCAGAAAATTAGAAACAACAAACAAAAAGGCAGCAAACAATGACAGGGAAAGGATGAAATTTGGCCCATTTAAGAACTATTTCACTAATCAAAACATGTATAGTAAGGCAGAGGCATTCAGCACATTTTCAAAGTTAATTTCATTTGTTCTTTGTTGCACTAAACAGAAACTTGGGCCAGAAACAAAGATATGACTACCAAGATTAACATGCAGACTAAACATGAAATTGAGGAAACTGACCTGAAACAAATAGTTAATCATGATTGACCAGAATGGCCAGCAGAAGCAATAACAACAATATCAAGTCACAACAGAAATAAGACCACAATGACCAAAGTGTAAATGCATACACCTCCAAACAGTCTCTCATATTGGCTTTTCAACAGAGACAGTGTCATTCATAATATATTGATACACAGAACAACAACTTCAGGCATTTGAATAAGAGGTGAATCAACAGCATTAAGAGACCATTTTAATCTCAACAAATGAATATCCTACTCTCATATCATTATAAATACTGTAACAATAGCTCATCACTATGTTGACAAGAATAGTAAATAAGAAAAACAAAATCCTATATCATAATCTAAGCAACCACCAGAACCAAAAAACTACGAATGTCAAAAACAAACCGAAAATTCCTATTTAAAGCAGAAACTGGAAAGGCATGAATTGATAACATAAACATATTTAATCAGGTTCCCACACAATCCCTAACATATTGAACAGAAAAGATTCAGAAGAAAAAGATAAATGGCCGAAAGATTACCTCAAATTAGAATCCTCAAAGATCTTTTGATTCCAATAGAAGAAGTTGAATGTCTTTACAAATATGTCTTAAACAATTTCCAGAAGATGATAGAGAGTAAGCAAAATCTATAACTCCTTAAATTTGATTCTCAATTTCAAATTGATTTTGAAATTGAGATCAATTACAATAACTATTGAGGGGAATCGCCTCATAATCCCTAATTTCTCCGAAGAACCAGAAACCCCCCCAAATTACAGATTTGAATAAACCCTAGAAATTAGAAAAATCTTACAAAATTTCTCTCTCGATTCTCCAATCCTCTCTCTGGAACGCTCCCCTTTTCTGCTTTATCGCCTCGCGCCTCGTTTGGGTACTGTCCTTCCCATTCTTTTTCGGATTTCTTATTCTTTTTCCACGTAGCAATTCTGTTACGCGTTGAAGGGGTCTTCTGTCAATTCTACTTTTCCTTCGCTGCGCTCGTCTTCAACCTTCCTATCTTCTTCGTCTTCTTGCTTGTTGTCTTCATCGTGATTTCTGTTCTTCTGTTCTTCGAACATGGCTTCCTGTCTTTGAGTTTCAGTTTGGCTTCGTGTTCCTCGCCTGTCTTCGTTTTCTTTTCTGCTTTTGATTATTATTATTTTTTGTTTTATTTTGGATCAAAACGACGCCATATTTGTCAATACACCGCGTTTTGATTAATGAAATAAATAGAGCAGAAATTGTGAACCGAACCGGTTGGGTTCGATTCAACATTAAATCCTTATTTTCTTTTCTTGATCTTTTAACCCCTATTCTTTTATTTCTCTTTCAATTATATCCTTCCTTCCCATTTTAACTTTCAATTTTTCCTATTTCTTTCCTTTTTCTTCAATTAAACCCTTTTTCTATTTTATACATTCATTTTTCCTTCTTTTTTAATTTTTTTTCTTTTTTTTTTCTTTTTTTTCTTTTTTTATTTTTATTTTTTAATATTTTTATTAATATATTTTTTAAAATAAAAAGAAACTAAAATTAAAAATAAAATAAATATACTTTTTTTTGAATATTTTCTTTTTAGATTTTGGGGTTAAAAATCGAGCGTCAACAACACGGAATACCGTTGGTCATAGGGATCCAAAAATCAACCTTTCTCTGTAAGATCCGAAGATCAGTCTGTAGCATATAGGACCGGTAGGTCTTTCTATATCATCTAAGACCCGTAGGCCACTCTTTAGAAATTGTAGGTTTCATTTGGTGAAATTTGCAAACACTGGCTACGATAATCACAACGTCTGTGATTAAGTCTTGTGGAAATGCATTTATGCAATATACATTTCATAATATTATCTCTCATATAAACATGTGACCGGGCTTCAATATCGGTTATAACAGCATATAAATATTCGTTATCAGATCAAATAACTCAACTGGTCGGATTTCAGTACAGACTCAGGAACCACAAACAATACAATTCATATATCAGATATCTTTAGTTGACCGGGCTTCAGTACCTGTTGATGACGGAAGGATCCGCGGTTCCCGACGGCTTTCCGTTTTTTTGAGCCGAAAAGACTAAAAATTTGATTTTACAAGTGATAAAACATTTTTGTGGTTGCGGTGCCGAACTAGTCGGTCTTAAAGTTGCTTTTGAGTCGCCATCCATTTCGGGAACCGGTTTTTAGAAAAACCAAAATTTTATTTTGAAAAAGTTGACTCCGCTTTTTATTTTGGATAAGGCAAAATCTGAACCAAAAATTCCGGGTAAGAGGGCAAGGTACGTTAGCCAAAATTTCATTTTGACTAACGCCAGGATTTATCGGCTTCTAAAACCAATTTTTAGTTTTCCGAAAAATTCAAAGTTAAGACGGTTATTTCGAAAAGCCGACTAGCGATGTTCCTAAACGGTGATTAAAGTCGTTTGCACAAACACAATACAGAAAGCGATAAATTGCGGAAATTAAACAGCCCTTAGTTCTAATTATTCTTTCTTCAATTCCAGAGAAAATAATTACAAATGATTCCTAAAAATTAACATTCTACCCTGAAGAACCCGAATTTAAACCCAGAGTCCCAAAATTAACAATTTAAAGCAAACGAGGAAAAATTACAATTTCAAGATTGAATCCAAGATTAATTTGCTGAATTTGTGTGGTTCAATTCGAAAAAGATTAAGACTTAGGGGCTGTTTGAATTCAACTCGCAAGTTAAATACCATCTTAATTAATTGCTTGAAGTGGGTTCAAGAGTCTAGAAGCTAACGGATTGGGTAGAATTGATTAACTCCATAAATCAGCTTGCCAAGAGTGAGTTGGTTTTGATTCATTATATCCAAATTCGTTTTTTTCATTGACATCATTGTTTCTATTTTTTTTCTAGCGGTGAATTCCATTACATTGCTAAGTATCATTTTTTTTTGTGTCGATACTTGGTTTTAAATCGTGTAACACAAATTCTCTTGTGTTGACTCCGGATACTTGTCAAGTTTTCTATCTATTTCTAGGAATTAGGTTCTAGTTTCTTTGAATGTCTAATAGAGTTTGATTTGTGGAACTTGTAGCGTCCTCTCTTATTACCTTATGTGAACGCTTACCGGAGGTGCGCCCTTCCGAGCCATCGGGCCGATCCGCGAGGGAAGTCGGTTGGCTGGGGATGTTCACTCGGGGTGAAATGTGTGTGTAGAGTGGCCAATTAATATATTTTGTTGATGGGGAAAAATTAAGAAAGAACCCCTTAGTGACTCCATTTTGCGATTAACCTATTTCTAGGTTAATCGCCCCAATGAATAAAATGCACTAGTCTTCGAACCCGAGGTGGATTCGGAGGTTATGTCATGCATTCATACCAATTGTTTCTTCTCCTAAATGAATATTGTGCAGGAATGATGATTTGGACGAAATGATTGGGAGTGGGGAGACCTGATATTCGAGGTTATATCTTGAATATGCCTACATACTCTTTTTTGAATGAGAGATCAAAGTCAATGTAGTTCGAACTTGCCTATTTAAAGGCGATGGAGGAGGGTGTATGCATGTATGCATGCTATGAGTGTGTGAAATGTGAATTTAGGCCTAGGGGCCAAAAGGGGAGTTTATTGACGTCCGTGGTCGAAATGTAGGCCTTGTGGCCGAAAAGGAGTTTATCGACTTCTGTGGTAAAAAATGGAGTTTATCGACGTCCGTGGTCGAAAGGTGTGAAATTTAGGCCTAGTGGCCGAAAAAAGGAGTTTTATGACTTTCGTGGTCAAAAGTGTGATTTTGTTGGTCTAGTGACCGAAAAAGGAGTTTTTATGACTTCCGAGGTCAAAAATGTGATTTGATTGGTCTAGTGAATGAAAAAAAGGAGTTTTATTTCTTCCGAGATAAAAAATGTGATTTAATTGGATTTCCACTGGGGAATATTGGTTTTTAGACCTTTTGGCCGAAAAAGGTGTTTCCGCTGGGGAAAAAGGGGTTTGTTAGGCCTTGAGGCCAAAATGTAATTTTTAGTATGGCTCAGTGGCCAAAAATATGTTGGTTTTAGGCATTGTAGCCAAAATGAGATTTTAGTGGTGCTGCGGTTGAAATATATGATTTTGGTAGCGCGGCGGCCAAAATAAGTGATTATAACGGCATATTTTGCCAAAACGTGTATGCATGAGATGCAAATGTCATGTATGCATGATGCAGGATGCAATATGAGATAATTAAATCAAACAGAAAGAGTTTCGGAGTATACCTGTGGTAGTTGACGTCCGCTCCTTAGCTTCAGCTTGATTTGGACTTATTTTATGTGATTAATGTATGCAAATGCAAGTTATCAAAGAGATGCAATGTAGAAAGCAGTAAAGAATTACCTTTGAGATGAACAATTACCGTAGGTAAGAAGGGAGAAGAGAGCGGCTGTCAACACAGCTCAAGGTGTGAAGAAAATGATGGCTTTGGGGGGTATTTATAGGTGTAATTCGGCCAAAAAGTCAATAGAGGGCGGCCCGGGCTGCTGTCAAGGGCAGCCGGGGTTGCCTTGTAGGGCGGTCTTGGAGGGCAGCCAGGGCTACCCTGGAGGGCAGCCAGGGGCACCCTTGGAAGGCGGCCTGGGCTGCCTCCAGAGGGTGACCTGGTCTGCCTTGGAGGGCGGCCTGGGCTGCCTTGGAAGGCAGCCAGGGGCGCCTTCCTTAGGCAGCCAGGGCTGCCTTTCCTTCGCAACTCGCGCGTTTTCGTTCCGGAGCCTTTTCGGGACGTTCCGGGACTCCGATGGCTATTCCGAGGGCATTTTTGTGACCCTCGTAAAATCCCGGACATTTCAAGTACCATCAAGGCATACTTCCGGTGCTGTTTTACGAAAATGTCCGGTCTGGCGTGACTGTTTGCGGTCTGCGGAAAATGATTTTCCGGGCCTCAAAATTCGAGTATTCACAGTTTCCCCCCACTAGGTGACATAAATATGATTTATGGAGTTCAGTGGCGTTATGAATCGCGACTTTTGAGGTCGGAGTTTGGCCACACGGGGAAGACCCGCGTTTTGGGACTTTGCCTATAAATAGAGGAAGGGAGGTGGTCTTTCTCTTCACATTCCACTCACCACTCATTTTGCTCTCTTGAAATTTCTCTGAGGTTCTCTCAAGTTCTTATGGAGAAATCATGGAAGAAATGCTTTTGTTTGGTTTTTTTGACCTTCGATCCAGGAATCACCTTTTGAAGATAATCCCCCGGGTACGGAAGGCGTAGGAAAAAACTGGCCTCAATGGAATCCATCATCCTCCGGAAGGAGTACGGATTCTAAGGGGGCATATAGGCTGGGGCAGGCGAGTGGAGCATGTATACTCCTTGTCTCGTCCTAGCCAGATGTCGTGATTGTAACCACACCTCTACATTGGTGCTGGTTAATCTCACGCCAAGGGTTTCGAAACACCCCCGGAGGCCAAGATTATAAATTGTAATTTTAATTTTCCTTTGTAATGCTAGTAGCAAAATAGGAAAATCAAAATTGATGTAATGAAAATTTTTTATTAATAAAACTTGAGTTTTTTGAAAAAATTTTCTTTGTTTAATTTTATGCTTTAATTTTGAAAAATGATTCAAATCATAGACTAACTTTGAATGAAAACTCTAATTTTGGAAGACATTTTGTGAAATAGGAAGAAATCTTATGAAAATGGGAAAGGATCCCCAAATTAGGAACGAAATTAACCTAATTGGGATGGGATTTTGCTGTTTTGGAAGCAAAAATTCGTGCTGAGGGCGGCCTGGGCTGCCTTGGCGGACGGCCAGGGCTGCCTCCTCAGGGCGGCCTGGGGCGCTGTGGACGGCGGCCTGGGGCGCCGTGGACGGCGGCCCGCAGCGCTTTCGACCTCTATTTTTCTATAAATAGGGTCTTCTTCAATCTTTCTCGATTCGTGTGCGAGAAAGGCCAATTTCAGGGTCAAAAATCCCTATTTTTCAGGAAGAATGAACTCATACTTCAACCATGTTATGCACAATTGGACAAAGAGTCTTTTGATGGTGGAAAGGATTAATTTGCAATAATATGGTGTGTCTGCCATTACTACCCTAAGGGGGATAGTAATGGATTGGGATTTTCTCCGTGCTTGCATTAGGTTTTGGGATCCTGATGCGCATGTTTTTAGGTTTGGTGCTATGATGGAAGAGATGTGTCCTCTCTTTGAGGAATTTTGTGCTATTATTGGGTGTGATCCGATGGTCCTCTAGTTAAGCTTGACATCAGAGTAGGCTATTTAGGATCTTTTGAAACCCTTTTTCATTTTTCGAGGGCACATTCTCGAAGAATGATTGTGGATAGTCAGAAATTGATTCTACCATTTTTGATTGATAAATTTTTGGAAGCTAATCTTGAGAATCCAGAACAAATGAGGCTTAGGATGTGTGCCTTTGTGTTCTACTTTTTGACTGACTTTTTGTTTAGCAATGAGCCAGGATTTGGAGACCTCCGATTCGGCCCCTTGGTTCAACAAATGGAAGGGATGAATTGCATTGGTGGTATTATTTTGGTTGAAACCCTAAGGAGCTTGGATAGGGCAGCTTTGGGTTTCGAAGGTTGGACTGTCTCTCCGGTCATTCTTTAGATTTGGCTTAAGGATCATCTGCGAGTGGTCTCAGTTCCTTCTGTCACTTATTATAATGTCTCACAGTACCAGATGAGAAGGATTCTTGTTACTCAACCCTCGGTTGACACCTGGACCTCTTAGTTGTTGGAATTAGGTCCGGATGAGGTGCAGTGGTACATTCCTTGGTACCATACTACACGTTTCATCCAAGCTAGCTCGGGACACACTCAGGTCTTCCTTCCTGGCCTTACCCATTGTTGGTGGTACAATGCTTCTCGTGTTTTGCAACAAATGGGCATTGACCAAGTTGTCCCTATTCTAGATGGTCACGCTTACGACTGTCCTATTAGTTGGAAGGTCTTACGTGCCGTTCTTAAAGTCTGGGTAAGGGATCATCATATGGTGAAGCCTCTTCCCGATCCTTCCAAAGTTCAGACTTCTCCCGAATACCGAGCCTGGTTTATTGCTCATGTACGGCCAATTGAGGGACTGAGAAGGAACATTCTGCTAAGTAGGCTAGAAGGATAGACACAAACTTTTATTGATGATGAGGATTTTGGCGATGAGATCAAGCTGACTCCTAAGGTGGCGGAGTTGAAGGAAGACCCAAAATCTAAGGAAGACACGAAGGATGTTGCCCCCAGCCATGAGTTAGAGGCTTAGACTTCTAGGTTGACATAATTTTGACTTTTGAATTTTGTTTTTGAATTTCTAGGAGATGAACCTTTGTTTTGGATTTTTGACTCTTGGGTTTGGAATTTTGTAATTTTTGGACTTAATGACTTTTCTTCCCAAGTACAATTTTTTTTTTAGCTCTAATTTTTGCCTAAGTCGCCCTTTCGGGTTTTCAACTTAGCGAGCTGCCCATTTTTGCCTAAGCCGCCCTTTTGGGTTTTCAACTTAGCGGGCTTATTATTTTTATTTGCTCTAATTTTTGCCTAAGCCGCCCTTTCGGGTTTTCGACTTAGCGAGCTTTTCTTTTTATTTTATTTTAATTGGCAAAGAAAATGAGATGAATATTGAAATTTTATTAATTTTGAACCGACCGAAGGGGTCGCCTACGTATCTCCGTAATACAATATTTTCTTTTCTTTTCTTTACAAAAGGAGAATCAGGTTCACGCAGTTTTTTTACAATGCATGTGATTTATACATAGTATCTTTTTTGTTGATCTAAATTGCATGGGTTTATGAACTCCAAACCATCTAGATCTGCTAAGATGACTGCTCTGCCGGAGAGAATCTTCTTTAAAAGGTCCAGCCCAATGAGGACGAAACTTCCCACAGGGATCTATGATTGGTGCTCTAATTTCTTTAAGGACTAAACAGCCTTCTTCCAACTTTCGGTCTTTGACTTTCTGGTTGAAGTGTTTAGCCATTCGCCTTTGATAACTCTGAATCTGATGCAAGGCTTGTAGTCTGATGACGTTCGTTTTGGATTCTTTTTACCAAAATAAGTGACAAAACCATTTTTTAGGTTTGCGATGCCGAAACTAGTCGGTCTTAAAAATTTATTTTGTTTTAAAAGAGAGTCGCCACCCGAAAATTCGGGAAAGATTAA
>CANUEY010018822.1:0-21236 GCA_948099555.1 Croton setiger | reverse complement strand
TGAGAATTTTATTTTAAAACATGAGAGATTAAAATATTTTGAAGAATCAACAAACCAAATCGAGGAGGATTCTGGATATCTCGAGCGTAGAGCATTGATCATCATCGGTATTTTTTAGGGGCAAAAATCAAGCGTCAACAATAACAAATATGCCCGGGCTTCAATACCTGTTCAATAGTTCAAATAAACTATAACATCTCTTTTCCATATATCAAAGATGACCGGGCTTCAACACCGGTCCAAACAGTTTATATATATATAGCATATATAGCAATATCACATGTCAATTTACTAAGTAAGTGTTTAACACTTACCTTACTGCTGTGAGCTTGGTTGGGTCTCGGGTAATTCACCCCGCCCTGCTCGAGGACTCGACGCTCCTATAATGCATAATATAGCAACCAAGTTCAACAATCAACTCTGGGACCCATGTAAGCTATAATGCATGCTTTAATATTTAATTCTCTGATTTAATTGAGTTTTAATTTCAATTCGAATAATTTTCTATAATTTAAAACTCAATCTCTAAAAATCTCTGCTTTAAAATCATTTAATGTCAATATAAAAATAATTGACAAACTCTATTTAACATATAATAATTATAATTAAACATAATTATAATTATTAATACCATTTATAAAGTTTAAATAAACTCTTTAAAATAAATTCATAATTCAAAATCTTTAAATAAACATTTAAATCTCTAATTAAAATATTTAAATCTCTAATTTCAGGCTTAAAACAATCTCTAAATAAATTTTTGACGTCAAAAACGGATTCAGGACGTCGAAATTAGGTTGGAAGGGCTAAAACATAATTCATAAAAGTTTCTGGATCAAAAGTGCAATTATTAAAACTTTAGGGACCAAAATATAATTATCCAAAATTACCAAATCTGCCCAGAATGGCCATTTTGCAAAGTTCCAGAACTACAGGGGTCAAATTGCAATTTTTATAATTTAAATCTGCTGGACTAAATTGAAAACAATCAAAAATTCATGCTGTTGGACTAAAATGCAAAAACATTTAAAGTTTAGGGGTTCAAAACAGGGTTTACCCAAATCTAGGCACCAAAAGTGCAAAATTACCAAAACGGCGTCGTTTTGGCCGCCCGCAGCCCCCTCTACGTGCCTCGCGCACGCGCGCACGGCTGGATCAAAACGCACGCCCTTGGTGCCGTTTTGATCTGTGTGCCAGCCCGCCTGTCGCCCTGCCTTCCTGCCGAGAAAACCTGACTCTTAAGCCTATTTCCCGACGACCGTACGTCCTCCTCCGGTGGCTTTCCGGCCAACTAAGACCACCGTTCTCTTCCTCTACACACCCTCTAGCTAACCATCGGAGCACAATTCCCAGAAACGGTCTAGATCAAAAGATACAAGCCCTCAAAGTTGGCTCCTTAACACTGCTTACCCAGAACCCAGAATTTGCCTAACTCTCAACCCAACTTCCAACAACTTTTCCGGCCACCTCTGGTGATTTTCCGGAAAACTCTACACAAACATACCCTCTATCATCCTATATAGCCCAAACTTACACAAGTATCACCAAATGGAAGATATAATCCTCCAAAGTAGCAACCTCAAAACTGCCTTTATACTTAGAATTTCTACCCAGAATTTTGTTTCTCTTTCCCAAACGATTTCCAGCCACTTCCTTCACAATTTAACCCTTTTAATCACTTCATGAACATCCTAAAAACACTCTGAAAGGTTGGATTTAAGTTCCCCTTTGGATTTCTTTCTTTTTTTCCCTCTTTTTCTTTCTTTCTCTTTTCTTGTCTCTCTTGCTTTCTTCTTTTCCTTCCTTACTCGTTTCTCTCACCTCTTCTCTCTATTCCAGCCCTCATTTCTGGCCTGTAGACATCCTAATTCAAGTTCCCAGAAGGTCCAGCAGCTGCTTGGCATAAAACTAAATCCAAACATATCAACTTTTCCACTTTTTACTTTACTTAAACTTAAAATATCCTTTTATACTTCCATTCTTATTCTTCCTTTCAAAACCAACCCATTACAAATGCCAACACCTAATTAAAACTTGTTTTTAGTGTTAAAATAATATGTAGAACACGTGTCTGAAGTTTTGTAAAAATCAGAATCCGAAAAAGGATCGCGGTTCGCTCGGTGCCCTAAACCGAGTCCGAAGCTCGACAATTTTTACGGAACTAAAACCGTACGACATTGTCGTATAATTTTGATTCCAAAACTCTTTAAATCATTTATGGAACATATAAAAATCATAACAAAATCATTTACTTTAAAATACTGCGCATTTTCGATATTTTTTGATCGCGCGAGCCAAAAACCTTAATTGGCTCCGTTTATGTCTTTTGACGATAAACGAACTTAAAACCTATTTTGTTTATCATTTATAACTCATTTATAATCATTTCCAATTCATATATTTCATGTAAATGCCATATATCATGTCACACTCTGATGCATTTAAATAAAAATGCATAAAATGCATGTGATGACGTCAGAAAGACGTATGACTCAGGTCGGGGGTGTCACATTGTATTGCTGC
This sequence comes from Croton setiger, assembly GCA_948099555.1. Taxonomy (NCBI): domain Eukaryota; kingdom Viridiplantae; phylum Streptophyta; class Magnoliopsida; order Malpighiales; family Euphorbiaceae; genus Croton; species Croton setiger. Next base: position 18,713 of record CANUEY010018822.1, on the reverse strand, counting down.
TGTGTATAACATGTTGATGAAAATTCCCATTCTGGATTTCACCTAGATATTGCATTCTATAGTAGAAGTTATGGTCTTTGTTTTGCATTAAAACTAGGTTATAAATTACCAAAAATATTGACTGAAATGCATGATTTGTTATTGAGCTTTGCAGAATGGTTTACATATTGTTATAATTAGTGTTGCTGTTTCTGGTGTATATGAGTGTATTTCATAATAACTCTATGCAATGAGGTGTAATACACAACTTTAATATTTCTGATTCTTAATCCATATCCGGAAACAGGCATTACATGTTGTTTGCTCACTTGAAAAACATTTCTGTTCAAAACTGTCATCAATTTAAATCTGTCACTTAATGGTCATGTTGGTCCTGGAATGAATGAGGTTAGGGTTTTGTTGTGTAGACATTGTTTATTGTTGTTATTAAGGTCAATCCATATCTATGCCAATGCATTATAGTCATTGTGTTCAGAAATCAGAAAAGACATAAAGAGGGTTATTGCTTCTGTTACATTGCATTAAACTATAAAAGGTCATAATGCTCTTTTAGTCACTAGTAGCATGAAAATTGCATACAATTGCTATGAACATTAAGTTGTGGAAACTTTAGATTACCTACTGTTGTTGCCATATATGTTGCTGTCTTGGGATTAAAATTATATATTTCCAGGTCTTTGTCTCTGTCATTTCTATCATTTTGGTCCATTTCTATGTCTAGAGGTCTGTTTGTTTGGTTGCTGGATGATGTAGGGGCTGCCATTTCCAAGGTTGTATTGAATTGTTTATGGAATTGGCACATTATTTTGTATGTAGAAGTAATTAACATTCTGGAATTGATATGTTAGACATGCTGGAATTATTATGTGTTTATATGTTATTCAAAGAGGGAAGTGCAGGATAGGAATAGATGATATTGTTGTTTGTGCTTTCAATTTGTCTTATTTGATTATAGTACAGTCTTGGTGATCTTAAATGCCTTTTCAGCCATATGTTTTAAGTTCAGGGTCAAATGTCATAGGATAATGATTAAGAACAGAATAATGTTTACTTGAAATGTCATGTAAGGCTGCATGAAAGTGTGATATGAAAAATTGTGCATAAAAACAAGTTTCAAGGGCTGATTTGCAATTTTCTGAAATTCATGGAATACTTTGAAAATTGAATTTAGTTGATGATTAATTGTCATGATATAATGTCAAGGGCCAATTCTGGAATGAAAAATAATTCTAGGGTAATTTCGTAGTTTTTGCAAAATGTGGGGATCAAAAGGAAATTTTGCATGATTTGCTTTTAAATGTTAGGTTTGCATGTTTTATGGATCATTTGAATAAATTGGCATGTTTTACGATTGATTTAGTAGTTTTTATAAAATTAGGGACTTATTTGCAAATTTCCATATTTCTGAGGACCTTTTTGTAATTTTCTGTATTTGTCTTAATTTCTTAATTTTTGAGATTTGGATTTAAATTGGGGTTTGAACGGGTAGAATGTAAATTTTAGGAATCGTTTGTAATTATTTTCTCCGAAATCGGAGAAAGAATAATTTAGATTAAGGACTGTTTAATTTTCTACGATTTAATTTCCTCAATTTATTGCTTTCTATTATGTAATTGCACAAATGACTTTAATCACTGTTTAGGAACATTGATAGTCAAATTTTCAAAATAACAGTCTTAACTTTGAATTTTTCGAAAAACTAAAATTCGTTTTAGAGGCCGGTAAATCCGGGCGTTAGTCGAAATGAAATTTCGGCTAACGTACCTTACCCTCTTACCTGGAATCTTTGGTTCGAATTTGGCCTTATTCAAAATGAAAACGGAGTCCACGTTTTAAAATAAAATTTTGGTTTTTCTAAAAACCGGTTCCAGAAATGGGTGGCGACTCAAAATGATATTAAGACCGACTAGTTCGACACCGCAACCACAAAAATGCTTTATTGCCTTTAAAATCCAAACTTTTTTTAATCTTTTCGGCTCAAAAGCCGGAGAGCCGTCGGCGGAACCGGACCGTCAACAGCGTGCACCTCCTTTTATAGCCTCCGGACTTCATCATTCAGGCCGCTTCCTTCTTCCTCTCTCGCATCTGGACTCCTCCATCCGCGTCTCCTGCGTGCGCGCCAACCACTGTCCTTCCTTCACCTCGTCCTCATCATGGCCTTCTGTTACAGTAGAGGACAAAACTGCTTTTTGTCTCTCTCTTCTCTGTTATCTTCAATTTCATTTCTACTCCTCGATGAAATAGAAAAGTAATTTGCAAATTTTCTAGTAAACAAAAAAGCTGCAAATTTCAGAATCTTAATAAGTTATTAATGTTAAAATAGCAGCCTCAAGATTTGATTAAGAGAAAATGTAATAATTAAATTTGAACTTGATATTTCACGTTTCAATAGTTGTTCATGAAAAAACACATACATGTAATAATAAGCATGCATTAAATTGTAATTACATCAGATATTAGAAACATTAATTCATGCATGAAAATGCACTAACAAAATTCCAAAAATGTACAATAGGATACACTAACATAATGTACATAATCAATGCTATAATATTTACGAAAATGTAGCATTTTGAAAGAAAAAATAACTTCTTTACCAATTGGTTTGAAAGATTTACAATTTAGTTTCAAAAAATCAAAATAACTCTAGTAACTAGTGTTAATTTGGTGCATGTTTCTTTTGCTTTTTCCTTTCCATTTCTTTCAAAAGCTCATTCAAACTCATAATTCTCCATGCACTTAACCCAGCCCTTTTTGGTCCAGTTCTTTAATATTTTACCCAACTATATTCATTATTACATTAATTAATTTTTGAATATTATTAAATGTCATACCAAAACAAAATTTAGGAATATTAGAAGCATAATAAAATTATTTGTTGATTTTCAAGGATAGCAAAGATTCAACTTAGTTTTTTTTTTTTTTTGCAAAAATGGTTAGAAAACTTATTTAATTTCCACTAGCATCACCCTCAGTTGACTCTTGATCATAAATCTCATCTGCAGTTTCATGATTGCTAAACATCTAGTTTACAACACGACGATACAATGATAATCTTCGGTCTTGTGCTCTATAGAGGCATCTTTAAATTTTAATTTGTGGAATTTAAGTTCACCACTGACCATAACTATGTTTTCAAGGTCAAATCCTTGGGTAGCATACCTTTTAATATGTTTGAAAGCAACCATATATCTAATTACTTTTTGAATTTCAATTGGAATATAATGTGTTGTGACATATGTTAGGTCTTTTGTAAATTTTCATTGGAATTCAGATTTCTTAGTGTAAGGGAAGTGATGATGTTGAAGAGTGGTAATATTTAGATGACAAGCTAATACGCTAAGCCAACTTTCCAAGGTGAGTAAGAATGATTTACGAACTAAATTACAACTGTCTAGATCTACCAAATTGTAACGAAGGAGGTTGGTATGACTTAACTACAATAAAAGAGATACTGAAAGTTGATTTACTATGCACCGCCCAAAATAAGTTGTGTCTACAATAGCAGGAACGTTGGTGGCAACTAAATATCCTTGAGAGTTGCCCTGATATGGATTATATTTTTATAGAACTAGATATATTCTTTCTATTTGATTTTTAATCTCAACTGGTTCCATTTGAATATATGCCAACAGAATTAAAATAAATAGTAAAAATATATTAAATCAAGAAATAAAAGAAAGAGAAACATACATTGATGAAATGGAAAAGTAATTTGCAAATTTCCCAATAAACAAAAAAGCTGCAAATTTCAAAATCTTAAAAAGTTATTAATGTTAAAATAGCAGCCATAAGATTTGATTAAGAGCAAATATAATAGTAAATTTGAAGTTGATATTTCATGTTTTAATAGTTATCCATGAAAAAGCAAATACATGTAATAATAAGCATGCATTAAATTGCAATTACATCAGGTACCAGAAATATTAAATTCGTGCATAAAAATGCAATAACAAAATTCCAAAAAAAGTGCAATAAGATATACTAACATCATATACATAAAAAATGCTATAATTTTTACGAAAATGTAGCATTTTGAAAGAACAAAAAATTCATTACCAGTTGGCTTGAAAGCTTTAATTCGGTTTTGAAAAATCAAAATAACCCTAATAACTAGTGTTGATTTGGTGCACTTTTCCATTACTTTTTCCATTTCCATTTCTTTGAAAAGCTTTCTAAAAATCATATTTTTTTATCCATTTAATCCAGCCCTTTTTGTCCACTTTTCTCATATTTAAATCAACTATATTCATTATTACATTAATTAATTTTTGGATATTATCAAATGTCATACCAAAACATAATTAAGGAATTTTAAAAGTACGATCAAATTAGTTGTTGATTTTCAAGGATAGCAAAGTTTCAAACTTTGTTTTTTGCAAAAATAGTTACGAAACTTGTTTGATTTCCCTTAGTATCACTGATGATGGTTCTGATTCTGGAAGATAAAAAGTTAAAGTTTAAGTGACAAAATTTTTTATGGATGCAGTGCCAAAATTAGTCGGTCTTAAAAACATTTTTTACGAGTCGTCACCCTTCGGGAACTGGTTTTCTTTTTAAGAAAATCCAAATTTTATTTTTGAAAAGTTGACTCCATTTCTAATTTTGGATAAAACAAGTCTGATCTGAAAAATTCTGGATAAGGTACGTTAACAGAAATTTCATTTCGATTAACGTCTGGATTTACCGACCTCTCAAACCAAAAATCGTTTTCCAAATTTTAAGTCAAGTTCAAATTATTTTTGAAAAGCCACTAAGCGATGTTTCCAAACGGTGATTAATATCGTTCGCGCACAACACATATCAGAAAGTAGTAAATTGCGGAAAATTAACACCCTAACATCTAATTATTCTTTTTCCAATTCCGGAAAAAATAATTACAAACAGGTCCTAAAAATTACATTCTACCCAATTTAACCCCAATTTAAACCCAAGCAACCCAAAATAAAAAAATCTAAAGCATGCAAGGAAAATTACAAAATAGTCACTGAACTTTTAAAAAATTGCAATTAAGTCTCTAATTTAAGAAATTACCAAAACAAGCCATAAAACATGCCAAATCACCTAAACAATCAACTAAACATGCAAAAACAACATTTTTAGAATAAATTATGCAAATTACCATTTAGTCCTTGAGTTTTGGAAAAATAGTAAAATAGTCCATAAAATTAGAAAAATCACTAAATCACCCTAAAAATATGCCAATCTTGTCCAAATAATCCATAAATCATGTAAATTCAACACTTAGAAACAAAGCATGCCAAATTGCAATTTAGTATCCAAAATTTCTAAAATTTGCAAATCTGCCCCTAATTTTTCTAAAAATACTTTCCATGCACTATTACAAGAATCTACCCTAAATGTAGTCCAATTTCACCATACAAACACAATTTATCAAGCAAATGTCATATTTTTGGCAATTTTCAACTCAGTCCCATATATTTATAAAAGTTCCCAAATCAACTCCTACAACATCTTCTAACAGAAATAGTAACACTCGAGATCAACTAAGAATTTCAAAACAAGGCAGTAACAGTGAGAAGGTTTTAACTACAGGCAGCTAGGGAAACAGAACTCAAAGACCAAACCAGAAACAAACATGCTTGATTGGAGCAAACCAGGTGCAAGCAACAAGTTCATACAGAAATAGAGGACATCTGGAAATCAATGAGGCAGAATAAACAGACAGGTTGGTTGCAGGCTAAGAAACAGTTTCATCAAGGGCAAATGATTCTACAAAATGACATCTAGTTTGGTTAAAATCTTTATAAGAAATCTTAGACCCTCATAAACAGCAAATGAAAATGACTTATGCCATAATACAGTAATACAGACTGTTCATGACCCAAATGCTCATGTTCAACATTAATGTACAGGAACTATTTCTAGATCTCACAACATGCTGATATTATAATCCCAACATCATGTATTTTATCAATTATAGAGGCAATGTTAAGAGCTAAGTGACCCATATTAATAAGGTGTTGTTTGGTAAACATATTATACGGTCCCAATGATTTGAATGAATCACAAAAGGAAGATTATCATATTCTGGAAAACATATATTCACCTCAGCAAAGAGCAAAATGATAATATGTGAACAATGATGACCAATATTAACTCCAGAAGTGAAAATGGTTTATAGTTTATTCCAGATCCGAAAATGGTGAAATCAAGCATTATGGGCACTATCTTACATTATGAAGTGGCAGATCTAAGCATGACAAAAATAGAGATAACTAAAAGTAAGGCATTTTATGTTTATCAAGTATATATTTTAACCAAATGAAATAAGCTATCTCTGTTTCTTTAATCAGATCCATATCACATAAAATGACAATGAACACAGGCTTAGGAGATTGAATCCAGGAAAGCAAACAACAGGCTTAAATGATTTAAACAATTCTGTTTATCCTAAACAACTTTTATATTTGACTGAACCATTACTAAGACCTAATATCATCAACATTCAATATTCCTACTCACTGTTTTCTAAAGTAGAATGAATGCAGTGATCTTAAAAAAAGCAAACAAAAGCAGTTTAGACATCAAACATTCTCAAATTATCAAAACGAGAAAAATAAACACACAAGCAAAACATATTTATAATAATCAATCTGGTTCCCAGACTGTTGCAATCATTCTTAAATCAAAATAGAAACGGAAGGAAAATTTAGAGGTACCTCAAAACTTTATCAATCAGCTTTTTAGATTCCAGAAAGTCCAACAGTTCTTACAGCTCTCCAATTCCAATTTCAAAAAAAGCAGAAAGATTGAAGATAGAAACAGAAAAATGTAGCTTCCTTCGAATCTCAATCTCAAATTTCTTTTTCAAATGAGAATTCGAATTTGCTTTTACAGAAAGATGAAAATAAAGATAAAAAAGGAAAAATTGTACTCTGAGATTTCCAGTAGAAGTTCTTTTTCAAGAATTCCCTAGACTTCTTCTCGATTCTAGAATGGTCTCTTGATTCCAGAATCCCCCCCCCCCCCCAGAAAAGCCCTCACTTCACTACTCTCTCTCGACCGCTGCAGACCCTCCTGATTCCTTCGCATGCACTTCCTTTTATAGCCTCCGGACCTCATCATTCAGGCTGTTTCCTTCTTCCTCTCTCGCGTCTGGACTCCTCTATCCGCACCTCTTGCGTGCGCGCCAACCACTGTCCTTCCTTCACCTCGTCCTCATCATGGCTTTCTATTACAGTAGAGGAAAAAACTAGTTTTTGTCTCTCTCTTCTCTGTTATCTTCAATTTCGTTTTTACTCCTTGATAAAATAGAAAAAGTAATTTGCAAATTTTCTAGTAAACAAAAAAGCTGCAAATTTAAGAATCTTAATAAGTTATTAATGTTAAAATAGTAGCCTCAAGATTTGATTAAGAGAAAATGTAACCATTAAATTTGAACTTGATATTTCACGTTTCAATAGTTGTTCATGAAAATGCACATACATGTAATAATAAGCATGCATTAAATTCTAATTACATCAAGTATCAGAAACATTAATTCGTGTATGAAAATGCACTAACAAAATTCCCAAAATGTGCAATAGGATTCACTAACATAATGTACATAATAAATGCTATAATTTTTACAAAAATGAAGTATTTTGAAAGAAAGAAAAAAACTGCTTTACCAATTGGCTTGAAAGAGTTACAATTTAGTTTCAAAAAATCAAAATAACTCTAGTAACTAATGTTAATTTGGTGAACGTTTCTTTTGCTTTTTTCTTTCCATTTGTTTCAAAAGCTCACTCAAACTCATATTTCTCCATGCACTTACCCAGTCCTTTTTGGTCTAGTTCTTTCATATTTAACCTAACTGTATTCATTATTACATTAATTAATTTTTGGATATTATTAAAAGTCATACCAAAACAAAATTTAGGAATATTAGAAGTATAATAAAATTATTTGCTGATTTTCAAGGATAGCAAAGTTTCAAACTTAGTTTTTTTTTTTTTTGCAAAGATGGTCACAAAACTTGTTTGATTTCCACTAGCATCACCCTCAGTTGACTTTTGATCATAAATCTCATTTGTAGTTTCATGATTGCCGAACATCTAGTTTACAACACGACGATACAATGATAATCTTCGGTCTTGTGCTCTATAAAGACATCTTTAAATTTTAATTTGTGGAATTTAAGTTCACCACTGACCATAACTATGTTTTCAAGGTCATATCTTTGGGTAGCATACCTTTTAATATGTTGGAAAGCAACCATATATCTAATTACTTTTTGAATTTCAATTGGAATATAATGCATTGTGACATATGTTTTCAAGGTCATATCTTTGGGTAGCATACCTTTTAATATGTTGGAAAGCAACCATATATCTAATTATTTTTGAATTTCAATTGGAATATAATGCATTGTGACATATGTTAGGTCTTTTGTAAATTTTCATTGGAATTCAGATTTCTTTGTGTAAGGGAAGTGATGATGTTGAAGAGAGCTAATATTTAGATGACAAGCTAATACACTAAGCCAACTTTCCAAGGTGAGTAAGAATGATTTATGAACTAAATTACAACTGTCTAGATCTACCAAGTTGTAACGAAGGAGATTGGTATGACTTAACTTTAATAAAAGAGATACTGAAAGTTGATTTACTGTGCACCCTCCAAAATAAGTTGTGTCTACAATATCAGGAACGTTGGTGGCAACTAAATATCCTTGAGAGTTGCCCTGATCTGGATGATATTTGTATAGAACTGGATATATTCTTTCTATTTGATTTTCAATCTCAACTAGTTCCATCTGAATATATGCCAACAGAATTAAAATAAATAGTAAAAATATATTAAATCAGAAATAAAAGAAAGAGAAACATACATTGATGAAATGGAAAAGTAATTTGCGAATTTCCTAATAAACAAAAACAACTGCAAATTTCAAAATCTTAAAAAGTTATTAATGTTAAAATAGAAGCCATAAAATTTGATTAAGAGGAAATATAATAGTAAATTTGAAGTTGATATCTCACGTTTTAATAGTTATCCATGAAAAAGCACATACATGTAATAATAAGCATGCATTAAATTGCAATTACATCAGGTACCAGAAATATTAAATTCGTGCATGAAAATGCAGTAACAAAATTCCAAAAAAGTGCAATAGGATACACTAACATCATATACATAAAAAATGCTATAATTTTTACGAAAATGTAGCATTTTGAAAGAATAAAAAATTCTTTACCAATTGGCATGAAAGGCTTACAATTCAGTTTCGAAAAATTAGAATAATCCTAGAAACTAGTGTTGATTTGATTCACTTTTCTGTTGCTTTTTCCTATCCATTTCTTTCAAAAGCTCACTCAAAGTCATATTTCTTCATGCACTTAACCCAGCCCTTTTTGGTCCACTTTTTCCATATTTATCCCAACTATATTCATTATTGCATTCATTAATTTTTGGATATTATCAAATGTTATATCAAAAAAAAAAAAATTGAAGAATCCTAGAAGTATGGTCAAATTAGTTATTGATTTTCAAAAATGCAAAGTTTCGAACTTCAATTTTTTATAAAAACAGTCACAAAACTTGTTTGATTTCCTTTAGTATCATCCTCAGTTGACTCTTCATCATATACCTCATCATTAGCTTCTAATGCAGTTGTTGGTTCCTCATAATCAGATTCAACGGCTATTGTTTTTACATTTGCAGCAACATCACTAGTCCCCTCAATAACCTCATTCCCTTAAACATACCATTCTCTTTCATTCTTAAAAGATTCCTTAATTGGCTTTTGTCATATAAGCCACAAGTTCCTCATCATCAGTCAGGTCAAAGTCATACATTTTCTCTAGGCTCCTGTTCTTATAGTTCTTGTAATGTATTCCATACTTTCTTCTTAATATAATTATTTATTTTGCCAAAAAAAAAAAAATTAGGCCAAAGTCATTGTGGTTAGGAGGCTCAAAATCATTAAATGCAAAGTCATATTCAGTTTGATTAAAACTATATGGTGCTTCATTTTGCAAAAAAGTTGGAAGAAAAGATAAAGTTCCCAAGACAAATGAAGAAATTTGATTTTCAAAAGTTACAGTAGTAGAAGGATGTGGATTTTGAATAGTAGCTAATGAAGCTGAAGTTGGTATTTCAACAACTAAGCACCCATTTCCCATCATTTAAAATCTTATAACTAACCACTTATCTCCTTTATTAAGTTTTCCTATGACTTTGACAAATGGTTGGCTATCAAAAACTGATTCATATAAGGTGAGGGTTTATTATTCCCTCATGGTCCACATAAACACAAAAAAATTCCTTCACTAAATTCCATAACCAATATGTTCACTACCTTAACCCTATTAACTAATACAATATAAATGGACCTACCTTATCCTTGTAATATAAGCTAAATATTGGCTCATACTTACACTATTTAATATAAAACATTAAATTAGCATAGGATAATAAGTCTACATCAAATTTTATTACAATACACAGTGACGTAGTCAGCCCCTTTGTTACGAGGGAGTTTGCCGAGATTTGGCTCTTTTATATAGTGCACAGCAAGCCACCACCGACCCTTTCAATTTAGCCAATTAACTAAAATTTATTAACTCAATAGTCTATTTATTTGCAGAAATAAAAAAAAAAATCATAACTAAATAATAGTTCAATCGTTTATGTTTTTGGATTTTCAATCTAATCCATAAAATACATTAATTAATTAATCTAATTTCTTAGTTTTTTAATGCAAGGGAAATACTAAAATACTAAAACCCAAGCAAATCGTAACCGTTTCACAAAATGCATATTCTAAATACCTTTAAATCACAGACCACAGCTTTGAATTTCTTCAAAACCTCGAGATTCAGCTAGCCAAAGTACACCATTTTGGCCCCAATGTTGATTCTCAATTTTTGCCCAAAAACCAAAAAAGAAAATGCCTAATGATAAAATATTTTAAGCTCAGTGAATTCTCATATTTCCTCAGTTTCCAAAAATTTATAGATATATATATATATTTTTATTTTTGGTGTAACACCTCTACTTGTACTCTTATGTCATAAAACATACCATTTAAAAAAAACATTCTTAACATGTCATATAAGAACGTTTATGCTATAAGTCTCCACAGAGATCCAGCATACGAGCAACACAGACACATAGGCACTATTAACAAATAATAACTCTACATGAAATGCAATAACGTCCACCATGCATATGACATGCCATACCTTATTTACTATATCATATATTCGTTTAATCATAGGCATTATTAATAGGTTACAAATCATATGACAAAAATCTACATGATAAGATGATTCTAATGATGTAATGCGAGAGAGAGAGAGAGAGAGAGAGAGAGATTCTAAGCTTTAGCTGACCGACCCTGATGAATGATGACGGAACTGACGCTGTCAGTTGCCCCAAATAAAACCTGGAATCATGTAAAAGCAATTTAATGAGTTGCATACTTAGTAAGTGCAAACTATATAATATAAACAAATCAATAAATCATAATTTCAAAATATTTAACAGAACCTGTCGTAGACAAACTTATTTCCTAGGATTCCTCTTATCCATAAGTCACAGATACTATAATTTGTGTTACCTTACATTTCCAAATATTAGTCAAAACATGATCATATACAAGTGTAAACCACATCATATAAACCAAACACGTAATTTGGTTTATCATAACTTAGCAAAATATCACAATTCTAGAACATAGTTCAGGTTAGTATAACTCTTCAAAATATCTTGATTCCAGATCATATTCATCATCTCATAGCATAGCAATATCATAAGATGCATAATGACATGTCTTTCCTTTTTCTTTAGTTGTGATTTATCGACTAAGTGTTGCCCCGGGAATTTCACGGCATATCAGTAACCATAGCTGGCCAGCAAACCTATAAGAACGGAATATCATCTGTCAAAAGGGATTCGAGGATCAACCTTTACTATGCAGTATTCACAAGATCATTCTGTATCGTATAGGACCAGTAGGTCTCTCTATAACATATAGGACCCGTAGATCTTTCTATATCAAATAGGTCTCGTAGGTCTTTCCGTCAAATCATATAGAAACCGTAAGTTTCTCTCGTGAAATCTACAAACACTGGCTACGATAATCACAACGGCTATATTTAAGTCTTGTGGAAATACATTTATAAAACATACATTTCATATCGTCATGCTTTAAATAATTATGTGACCGGACTTCAGTAACGGTTATAATAACATATATATCTCTATAATCAAAACAAATAACTCAACTGGTTGGATTTCAGTACTGACTCAGGAACCACAAACATCACAATTCATATATCAAATATCTCTAAGTGACGAGGCTTCAGTACCGGTCCAAACAGCTTAATAAAACTATAACATCTCATTTTCATATATCATAGAAGACCGGGCTTCATTACCGGTCCAAACCATTCAACCATATCATATAATTTCATTTCCATATTTCACAGATGACCAGGCTCCAATACCAGTCCAGACAGTTCAATATAGCATAATTAAGAATATCACAAAGTCATCTCTACACATATAAGTAAGTGGGTTTAACACTTACCGTACTGCTGTGAGCTCGGTTGGGTCTCGAGTAATTCACCCCGCGCTACTCGAGAACTCGATGCTCCTATAATGCATAACATAGCAACGATATTCAATTAATCAAATAAGTCATCTATATATGCTATGATGCATGATTAAATATTTAATTCTCTGATTTAATTGAGTTTTAAATTCCATCCATATAATTTTTTATGATTTAAAAATCAATCTCTAAAAATCTCTACTTTAACATCATTTAATAACATATTAAAAATAATTAATAATATCTATTTATCATATAATAATTATAATTAATCATAATTATAATTATTAAAATCATTTATAAACTTTAAATAAACTCTTTAATTATTTAAATTCAATTCATAAATAAAATCTCTAATTAAACATTTAAATCTCTAATTTCAGACTCAAAACGATCTCAAAATAAATTTCTGAGTTAAAAACGGATTCAGGACGTCGAAATTAGGTTGGTTCGGCCAAAATGTAATTTATAAAAGTTTTTGGGTCAAAAATATAAGCAAATATAAACTTTAGGGCCTAAACTGCAATTTTACCAAAATTTAGGTGCTAGGCGCGCTATTTTCACCATAACGCAGCCCTTGCTGCCGTTTTGACCTCTGACGCAGCTCCCACGCGTCATCTCGTGCTCGTGCGCGCCTAGCACGCAAAACGCACGCAGCTAGTGTCGTTTTGGGGCCTGTCTCCGGCAGCTCCCTACCCAGAAAATCAATCTCTCAAGCCTACTTCCCGATGACCTTACGTCCTCCTCCGGTGGCTTTCCGGCAAGTTACGACCACTGTTCTCTTTCTCTACATACCCTCTAGCTAACCGTTGGAGCCAAATTCCCAGAAACCCTCTAGATCAAAGGATACAAGTCCCCAAATTTGGCTCCTCAACACTGTTTTTTCAGAACCCAGATTTTGCCTATCTCTCAACCCAACTTCCAGCCACTTTTCTGGCCACCTCCGGTGGTTTTCCGGCAAACTAAAACGACCAATCTCATACACCACATACCATGTATCATCCCATATAACCCAAACTCACTCATGCTTTACCATTTGGAAGTTATAACCCTCCAAAGTTGCTATCTCAACACTGCCTCTATACTTAGAATTTCAACCCAGAATTTTGTTCCTCTTCTCCCACGAATTCGAACCCTTTTCTAACCTTTCTAACATCTCAAATCACTTCCTAAACAACCCAAGAACATGTTAAAATAATAGGATTGAAGGATTAAACATGGTTTCCCTCTTTTCTCTCTTCTTTTCTTTCTTTCTCTTTCTTTTCTCTCTTTCTTTTCTCTCTTTCTCTTCTTCTTCTCTTTCTATTTTGTGTACAAATTCTTCCCTAGATGTTCTAGCCACAAAAATGCACCTTTACACATCACAAATGAAGTCCCTAGGCTGCCTCTCCAGCAGCAGCTTCCTTATTAGCCAAAACATATCCAAATTTGCCTTAAACATTACTTAACACATAAGTATTCTTCCTTCCTTTCATTCAATCTTTCAACCTTTAATTCCAGCCTATAATTTATGCCAACACATACTTAAAAATTTTTTTTAGTGTCAAAATAATACGTATAACACGTGTCTGAAGTTTCGTAAAAATCGGAATCCACTTAGTGCCCTAAACTGAGTCTGGAACCTCGACGATTTTCGCGAAACCAAAACCGTACAACGTCGTCGCAAAATTAGTATAACAAAACTCTTTAAATCATGTCCATGAACATATCAAAATCATTTATTTTAAAATATTGCGCGTTTTCGACATTTTTCGGTCGCGCGGGTCCAAAAACCCTAATTAGCTCCATTTGTCTTTCGTTGGCAAACAAGCCTATAACATAACTTATAACTCTTATTCAAATCATATATTATCATATTCAAAACATATAATTCATTTTCATGTCATATTTCATATCAAATGATAACGCATTTTAATTAAATATGTCCGAAATGAATGTAATGACGTCGGAACGATGTAGGTTAAGGTTTGGGGTGTCACATTTGGTTTGTTTGAAAATATGTCCCAAAGTTTTCCTCTTTTTAAATTTTGGTTTACAAAAAAAAAAATCTTAACTAAATGTTGTAATAATTTTAACTTTAGTCTAAGTGTTTTATTTTATTTCATTTTATTTAATTAATTTTTATTTTTATTTTTTATTTATGTTAGAAAAAGAAAGAACAAAGGAATTTTAAAAAAAAAAAGAGAAAGAAAAAGAAAGAAAGAAAAAAGAAATAAAAGAAAAAAAGAGAAAAGAAAAAGGGAAAAAGAGGAGAAAAGAGGGCTTGAATCGAACCGGAATGGTGCCATTTTAATCAAGGAAAAAACAAAAAAAAATAGAAAGAAAGGCAGCGAAATGCGATGAAGAACAAAACCAAGACTGAAAATTGAAGGCGCAAATGAATGAGTGAATTGAAGCAAAAGAAACAAAATGGAGGGTGAAATAGAAAGGAAGAAAGAAGTGAGTACAAAAAAGAGAAGGTGGTGATGTTCTGGAGTTTTCCGATTATTTCCAAAAGCAAGTGACAAAACCATTTTTGGTTTGCGATGCCTAAACTAGTCGGTCTTAAAAACATTTTAAAAATTCGCCACCCGATTTCGGGAAAACCAAATTTTAATTTTTAAAAATGACTCCGTTTTATTTTAAAAGCACTGGTCAAATTTTCCGAGATTCGGGGTAAGGGGGTTGGGTACGACAGTTTAAGTTACACTTAAACCGACGCCGGGTAAAAGCCGGCCTCTGGTTTGTTTTTCTTTCCAAAATTTAAGTTTTAAATAAAATTCCGTTGCTGTGATTAAACTAACGATGTTCCTAAAATGGCGATAATCGGTCATTTGCAAAAATAACATTCAAACATTAAAAGCAGTAAAAGTGTGGAAATTAAATGCGGAAATTAAACCATTCAAACCCTAAAACTAATTTTTCTTTCTCCGATTTGGAGAAAATAATTACAAACCGAACCTATAAATTTACATTCTACCCTTTAAAATTCCAAATTAAACCCAATTCCCAAAAAACTAACAAAATGAAACATTAAATGAAAAATTACTAATTTAGTCCTCCAAAATTTAGAAAATTACAAAAAGGTCCCTAAATTTATGGAAAATTACCAAAGCAGCCCCTAAACATGCATTTCTACTTGAAATTGGCCATAAACACACAATTCATGCAACATTATCAAATTATAATCTCAATTATGCATAATTCTAGTTTAGTCCCTCAAACTTTCCAAAATTACAAAACTGCCCCTATTTTCCTAATTCATTGTTTCAACAAGTAATTTCAACAATCTGCTTCAAGCAAGTGCTAATCTTAAACATATAATTGAAAATCACCAAAAGATGCTTCTGTTTTGATAAATTACAAATCAACACTTATATTTTCAATATTTCCAAAATAATTCATTAACATGCACAACAACTCTTACCAGTCCTAAATACATGTTAATACTGTGGAGTTTCTCAAGATTAAACAATGTTGAAAACAATTCTGAAGTAATAAACCAAAAGGCATTTGAATCTTTGAATTAAGAAAATTGCAATCTTATGAATGGCAGTTTCTAAATGCAGTAACATTGACTATTCTTAACTCTAACATGCAGCAACAAGGGGAACAAGACAATGAACACAATGGCAGCAATAATCCAAGGCAAACAAATTCTTAACAAAGCAGATTCAAGCAACTCCAACAATGACAGTAAACATGTATGACAAAAAGTTCCTATTTATTATATTCTTAGAAACAGATCTAACAATGCAGAACCAACAACATGAATTAGAATTAAGAGTAGTTCAGTAATGCAATCCAGACTATCTGTAATGGCAAGCATTGACATGCTTCAACAACTTACTCATTATTCATCAACAGATTGAAGGATCTCAATCAGAAAGGGCCAACAAAACTATACAGACAAGCAATATGGGCATGATTAACAGGGATAAACTCAAGAGGAACAGGCCATGAAATTCAACTTTTGCCATTTTGCAATATTATCAACAAGAACAAGATGACATAATCTAAAGCTGGCTATCACATGATTATTCCAAAGGAAATTATGGAAACTATGTGCAGATCATAAAATGTAACAAAACAAACAAGCTATATCAACCAATCTGTTATAGTTCCTAATTACCAACAGCTTATGCAAATGCAGCAATGAATACATGTTTGTCATTATAATAACTCTCAGAAAAGTAATCCAACAATCAAATAGATTGAGCTAAATCAACCAGAAGTAATATATATGAAATGATTTCCAACAGCTTTAAGAAGAACTTAGCCATCAAAGTGAAAACCTTATTTTTCGTTGATTCCAGCATTCAAAAGAAGCACAGTAGGAAGGAGAATATCAACTAACTCTCAAATAAGCAAAGGAAGCAACTCAAACTCAGTTTCAATCATTTCTAAATTAAAATAAAAAGAAGCAGATTTCCATTCAACAAAAATGAGTGTTTTATTCAGTCTGGTTCCCTAATATACAGATCCATAGCATTCAGAAAGAATTAAGGAAAAAGATATAAACCGAGAAAGAAATACCTTAACTCAAGCTTTCAAAATTATTTGATTCAAGTCTGGAGTGAAACTTCCAATGTTCTTACAACAGTGGCTTTGATTACAATCAGAAGGAGAAAAGATGTTTACACTCAAAATCGTTCACAATATCAAATTAATTTTGATATGTGAATCGATTAAAACAGCAAGAAAGAGGGAATTTGGAATGGAAATCCAAAAACCTCAAATTTCAAATTAAAAACCCTAGAAATCTAACTTACAGAATTTCTCTCTGATTTCCTTCCAATTTTTTCGATTGCTCTCTCCTTCTAGACCTCTCTCTCTTTTTGGTTGTTGCTGGCTTCGCCTTTTATCCTCTTTGTGTCCCTCGTCTGAGTCCTTTTTTCCCTTTTCTTTTCGGATTTCTTCTTCTTTTTCCACGTAGCAATTCTGTTACTCATTGAAGGGGCCTTCTGCTGTCGAGTCCATTTTAGTCTCACTGCACTCGTCCTCTACCTTCATTGTCTTCTTCCTCTGACTGCCTCCATCTTCAGTTCTTCAATTTCAGTTTGGAGGAGTTCAGTTGGCTTCGATGTTCTTTTGCTTTCTGTTTCACTTCTTTCGATTTCATTCTTTCTTTGTTTCTATATTTTTTTTTTTGTTTTTCTTAATTACAAAACGACACCGTTTCTACTGTGCGTTTTGGTTAGTCCATTTAAATGAAGCAGAAATTGTGAACCAAACCGATTCGGTTCGATTCAACATCACACCCCTTTTTTCTTTTCTTTCTTCTTTTAACCCCACTTCTTTATTTCTTTTTCAATTATATCTTTCCTTCCCTATTTTCTATTTCAATTTTTCCCATTTCTTTTCCTTTTCTTCAATTAAACCCTTGCTTCAATTTTATTCATTTTTCTTATTTTTCTTCTTCTTTTTTAATTTTTTTCTTTTTCTTCTTCTTTTTTTTCTCTCTTTTTTTTAATATATATTTTTTTAATTTTTTTTACAAAATAAAAACTAATATCAAAATTAAAACTAAAATAAATATATTTTTTTTTAAATATTTCTTTTTAGATTCTGGGGTCAAAAATCGAGCGTCAACAGAAGGGAAGGGAGGAGGAAGGTGTTGATGGTTGATTTGGTTTTTGGAAATTTTTTTTTTAGTCCAAAAGAGGTGACAAAACTGTTGACGCTCGATTTATGCACACCCCCAAAATTATCCGAGGATAATAAAGAGCCCCAAATTCGGAATTGACCAAATTCCTTTTCGGTTCGCTCTTTCCTCTTTTCCTAAAATATTTTCCTAATATTTTTAATCCTTTCGTGTCGCGAATGAATTCTCAAAAATCCCTTCTAGTTTCAAAAATATGTTCATATTTGTTGGTGTATTTAATTTTTCAAATTGCAAAAATTAAAAAAAAAGAGAAGAAAAAGAAGTAAAAGAAATTAAAAAGAATTTAAATACGTTTACTTGCGATTTTAATCTTAAAAATCAATTTTAAGTTTAAAATTGCAAATGTTTATATTTTGTTTGTGATTTCAATTTTTAATTGAAATATGTGTTGTGTTTTTAGTTTTAATTAATTTTAAAAATTAATTAGAAGGGTTTATTTGAGATAATTTGAAGAAAATTAAAGAAAAGGATTAAATTGAAAGAAATTGAAAGTTTGTAGGAAAA
>CANUEY010018755.1:0-23168 GCA_948099555.1 Croton setiger | reverse complement strand
AAAAAGAGTCCTTAAAGATAAATTCTTTTGCCAGGTTCTGTTTAATATTTTGCAATTATGTTTTATTGATTTATTTATATTATATAGTTGCACTTACTGAGTTCGCAACTCATTAAATTGCCTTTGTATGATTCCAGGTTTCCTTTGGGGCAACTGACAGCGTCAGTTCCAACGTCTTTCCTCTGGGTCGGTCAGTCGAAGCTTAGGATCTCTCTCACTCGCATTTCATTATTATATTCATCTCTCATATAGATGTTGTCTGTTACATGATTTGTAATCTAATAATAAGGCTCATGACGAAAAGAATATATTTATTATAGTAAATAAGGTATGGCATGATATATATATGATGAATATCATTGCATTATAATTAGGGGTGTTAAATGTTTCGATATAAGGTTAATATATGTAAAGCATGTTATGTTGCTATACATGCCTATAGCATAGAGAATGATCAGTTTACTGGAGATATGATAAAAAGGTGAAGTCATAGAATGCTGATATATGTTTTGATATGTATGTGGATTATGTTTTTGAGGATTAAACAAAGATAGCAACATATGATGTACATTTGAAAAAAAAAATGACATGTTTTATGACGTAAGAATACAAGTAGAGGTTGTTACAAAAACAGTGATCGGGAAGGAACTTTGAGAGAGAATATCTTCGAATCTAGCGTGCATGGAAAAATTCTAGCCCGAGAGATCGATAAATGGGGTGTAGAGGAAGAGTTTGGTGGTCGTAGTTCACCGGAAAGCTGCCAGAGGTGGACGGACGAACTGCTGGAAGATGGTTGGAGAGGCTTGAAAATCGGGCAAAACAAAAGGAAATCTGAAGGAAAAATGAGATCAAAACGGCAAGGTTGCCTGCGTTTTGATCAATAGGCAGACGATCAAAATGGCAGGGCTTTTTGCGTTTTGATCCGTTTTTCACTTCCAACACCTGAATTTCGGTAAAATCACATTTTAACCTCTAAAGTTTTCTGTTGTGTACATTTGGGTCCTTCCGGGCTGTTTTGCAATGATTTTTCCTTACTTTTTGGTCCTTTTATTTCTATTTATTCATGTTTTTGCCCTAGAAACTCTTAAAATTTATATTTTGACCCCTCCTACCTAATTTGAATGTTCTGAATTCATTTTTGACCTCAGAATTTAATTTTAACTTTATTTTTGGCCCGAAAACCTTAGAATAAATATTTTATCGAATCCTTTTGATTTAAATTGAATTTATTTTTATTATTTGGATCGATTAAGAATTAAATTGACTTTGATAATTATAATTATTATTAATTATAATTAACATATGATAAATTGAGTTTGGTAATTATTTTTAAAGTGATCTTTAATGGTTTTTAAAATGTAAATTTATATGAATTGAGTTAGAATTCAAGGAAAATAATATGAATTGATTTTGGAACTTAATTATTTCAAGAAATTAAATATTTAATCATGCATCATAACACATATGGATTGTTTGAATGTTTAATTGAACATTGTTGCTATGTAATGCATTATAGAAGCATCGAGTTTTAAAGGGACACAGGGTAAGCAACCCGAGGCCCAACCTAGCTTGCAGCAATAAGGTAAGTGTAAACTCATTTATATGTTTGATTGTGATATTGTGAATTGCCAAATATGTTATTATTGAATTGTTTAGACCGGTACTGAAGACTAGTCACTTGAGATATATGAAATTGCTATTATATGATTATATTGAACTATTTAGACCGGTACTAAAGCCTGATCAATTGAAAATGTTTGATTATTGATAATTTATGTTTTTGATCCTTGAGTTGGTACTGAAATCTGACCAGTTGACTTATTATAAATTGTTTATTGATATATATGTTGTTTGGACCAATACTGAAGCCCAGTCATTGGACTATATGAAATATGACTGTATGAGATATATGTTCTGTAAATGCATTTCCACAGGACTTAAATAAGGCCGTTGTTATCATCATAGCCAATGTTTGCAAATTTCACAAAAGAAACCTACGATTTCTATATGATTTGACGGATGGACCTACGGATCATATTATGTTACAGGATGATCATCAGAGCTTATTATGCTACAAGTTGATTTTCGAATCACTATATGATTATGAAATGACCGAAGAATCATTCCGGTCTATATGTTACTGGTCAGCTATGGATACTTACTCTGTGAAATTCCCGGGACAACACTTGGTCGATGAATCACAATGAAAGCAAATGGAATAACATGTCACTATGCATCTTATGATATTGCTATGAACTTACATGATGTTTATGACTTGAAATTATGATGTTTTGCTTAAATATGATAAATTGAATTATATGCTTGCTTTATTTGCTTTGGTTTACACTTGTTGAGTATGCGACTCATCAAAATCGCAAATTGTGTTTTCGGATCTGCGGTCTGAGTAAAGTCTGAAACTTCACCAATCTATGCACAGGTCGATACAGCTGAAGCCTAGTCCTCTCTCCCTCCGACCACATCATGTGTATATGCTACATATAGTTTTAGTTTATATGTTTAGTTTGCTTGATATAATGGCACTTTTGGCATGTAAAATTATGAATCGGTATATTCATTATGCTTAACAGTAAATAGTTTTGTATAACTTATTTTGGTTATATGTAAATTATGTTTTGTAAAATGTTAAGTTTGAAATTGGTTCATTGTTGTTGTCTATGGTTATGTTTAACGTTTCACATGATTCAAAAAAATGGCATATTTTATGACGTATGGATATAGGTTAGGTTGTTACATGACATATTTTATTTGATTGTAATTTTTGTAATTGGTATGTTTTGAAAACAAATGAAGATAAGAAACAAAGAAAGGAAGTAGGAGGTGGAAAGGATATGTGAAAGAAAACAAATATGTGAGTTAAAATTGGGAATAGAAGTGAAGGAACAGAAGACAAAACGAGAGAGAGAAACAGAAGGCAAAAACTGAAGCAGAAATAAAGAGAAAACAAAGAAAAGAAAAGAAAAAAAGAGAGAAAGAGGAAGCTTGGATGTTTTCTTGATATCTAGTTATGCATAAGGATAGAAGAGAAATTGTAAAAGAGTGAAAAAACGAAGAAAAAAAGAGGGAGGCAATAAGTGGAAACAAAAATAGGGGAAGAAGAAGAAGAAAGAAAAAAAAGAAAGAAAGAGAAGAAACCATTGTGCATAGGAAGCTCATGCCACCGTGGGAGGCTGAGACAGAGCTGAGTGCATCGCCGGAGTCGAAGGAACGTCGGAAAAAGGAAGGAAATCACCCAAAAAATCAAGGTTACTGTTCACTTGAACAGTAACCCAGTTGTAGGTTTTCCGTGAGGAAGACGATCAAAACGACACAAGGGGCTAAGTTTTAAGCTATTTTACTCTCTGGATGCTATAATTTTTTTGAAAATTATAAATTAGCCCTAAAGTTCTAAGTTTATTCAATTGGGTCCTTTCGAAAACTTTGAATTCTTTTCAATTTAGTCATTTTGGATTATAATTTCTATATTCCCTGAAGTTCTGGACCGCTTGCAATTAGGTTTTTCAAAATTTTTAAATCTTTTCAATTAGGTTCCTCTGCCTAATTAATTTAGAAATATTGCAAATTGACCTTTGAACTAACTGCCAAATATCAATTGAACCCCTGTAAACTTTAAAACTTATGTAATTGAGTCCTTTTGGGTTTAATTTATAATTTATTATATAAATTGGACTAATTAATCAATTAATTAAACTAAATTATGATAAATATTGTTAAATACAATTAATATATGATAAATTGAATTTAATGTTAAATACAAATAGCATTATTAAATATTTTAAATATAGCAAACATATGTCGGAAGTTGAAATTCAAACGAAATAAAAATATTTGAGAAATATGATATAATAAAAAGAGAATAAATATTAAGTCATGCATTTCATTTCATATGAAATATAAATGAAAAAGAAAATTAAAGATTAAATATTAAATTATATAAGACCATCGAATATAGGAGAGGAGCGAGGGAAGTAACCCGAGGTTTGATTTCAGTCCTGATTGTGAGTTAAGTATAAACTTTAGAAATAATAATTGAAATGATTTGTTATTGTGATTGTGAAATTGATTTTTTATTGGATCGGTATTGAAACCCATCAAATGTTTATATTGAAGGTGATTGTTTGTTGATTGTCTGTTGGATCGGTACTGAAGTTCGATCAATTGATTATATTAAAACTGTGATGATAATATATATGATTATATAGATATCATACAAAAGCATTCACACATGATCTAATAAAGAAGTTGTGACCATCTTGACTTTTATTTGCAAAATTTCACAAACGGAACACACGGTCGATATATGATTTTACGAATGGACCTTTGGGTCATACAAGAATTTGATACTGACCAGTCATATGATATATGATATATGAATTTCCAGGGCAATACTTGACTTGATGGGCCACAACGAAATTAAATAAAATCACATAGCATAAGCAAGCGCATATTGATGTTATTGATCATTGTTATAAAATTATGGATATTGCTGATTTAAATTTATAGTACTTTATACTTGCTGAATATATGATTTATTAAAATCACAATTTATATTTCAAATTATTGTTACACCTGTCAGGTTAGGACACAAAGTGAAATGTAGCACTTCACATTCGATTTTCACAGGTTGATCAGTTAAAGCATAAGACCTCGCTTCCTCATTATTGCATCCATATGTATAGTTATTTTTATTGGATTTATATTAAATAATGTATAATATGTTGTTATAGATGTAAATATTATTTAATATAAAATAAAACATGTGACTATTATTATAAATTATAGTAAATGAGTGTAAATATATATATATAATAATAATATAAATTTGGTTAATAAATGAAGTGTATTGAGATAGAGTTAGTGACTTACGCAATTCTATACAACACATATACTTGTATAAAAAGAAAAAGCACAAAAATCTGTAAAATTTGTCACATCATATATATATATAATATAAATTTGATTAATAAATGAAATATATTGAGATAGAGTTGTGACTTACGCAATTTTATACAACACGTATACTTGTACTTGTATAAAAAGAAAAAAGGACAAAAACCTGTAAAATTTGTCACAACAATAATATTTATTAGATTTGTTCTCTTAATTTTCACTTGGTCATGTTTATTATATTCCAATATGAAATTATGAATAGTTAATATTATTATTTCCTATTTTTGTTATTATTTAAGAGTGGGATAATCCAAAGTTTAACCTATTAGTACTAGCAAATTGTAGGTCTTATAATGCGTCTCTCCCGTACCCATCAAATGTAGATCACATTAATCAGGTATAATTTAGGTTTTTTAATTTAATTTTTTTAAGGTACATATCCTAACTTCTTAGGAAGGGAGAGCGAGATTCAAAATATAGACATGATTTAAAATGTCAATCATCTACCAACTGAGCTGATTTTTCTTTTCAAGACTATGTACAATCTTATTGAGATATATGTTGGATTTAAACCAATATTAATATTTATTTTTAGAAATATTTTGATCAAATTAGCATGCTTATGAATGCTCTA
Organism: Croton setiger; assembly: GCA_948099555.1. Lineage (NCBI taxonomy): Eukaryota > Viridiplantae > Streptophyta > Magnoliopsida > Malpighiales > Euphorbiaceae > Croton > Croton setiger. The sequence goes on along the minus strand of CANUEY010018755.1, from coordinate 17,626 downwards.
TTGAATTTATAATTATTTTTAAAATAATTATGTTATTAGTCTAGTCAAATAAAACTACCTATCCTCAGATTTTTTTAAGAAACACCTATGCCAAAATTATATATTTAAGGATAAAGATTGATTTTTTACTATAATCTTAAAAAAAATGGTATTTTATTTGGTAAAACTAACTTTATAAGCACAAAATTTTTTATGTATGTCAGGTTGTTTATGATGCTTTCCAATTATTTTTAAATATTTATAAAAATTTAATTTGTTTTTACTCAGTGTATTGTCTTAAATAATCATCTTTTTCAATTTTTTAAATTTTTTGACATCATTTTTTTATTAGATTGAGAGATGATTAGACGTGGTGATACATCACTCGAGTTCAAGCCTCGTGTCTAAAACATATATCTTTTTTTAAAAAAAGGGTGTATTTAGTTTTTAAATAACATATAAGTTTAGTGCTGGAAAAACTATTGTGAAACAGAAGGCAAGCAGTAATAATATGAAACAAAGTGGTCAGAAGATAGCAATTGAGAAATGCTGACAACATGTGCATTGAAAGTGGTGATGTGCCTATAATATAATGCCCATTACTTGACCGCAGATTCATTCTTTCTTTCAAAGTAAAATATGGGTTGTTGGTGACTGACTAAGTGGTTGATTTAAGGTCTTTTTAACTGATATTTGTTTCCTAGGACTATACCTCATCTCATCTCTTTTCTGAAATACAAAAATAGATTTCAAGAATCAAATGATTTCTTTATGTAAATATCTCCTATCTCCACTTCTCTCAAATATCATAAAAAAAACCAATCATTTTTAAACACAGCATCTTTAATTTATGATCTATTTTAAAAATTAACTTTTACAACTTTTTTTTTTTTTTTAAATTCAAAAGAGATATACCCTATAAGTCTACATAGTAAGGGTGATCCTCCCCGTCGACCCCTGTCAACATACTCGAATCAACAAGTTATTAAACAATATATTAACCATTCAAATAAACCCTTATATTTTCTATTTAAAGTAAAAAAATATGTAAGAAGACAGGAATGCACATTTACTCAAAACTGCTCATAACACAATCACACACCTAATCCTAAAAAAAATTAACACATCAATCACCAACTTTTTTGTTTTTTTGGTTGTTGTTGCGTGATTAAAAAGAGAAGTATGTATCTATAAATATATAAAAAATAAAAAGGAAGACCTTAAAATATCCTTAACCTTGTTGAAAATTGTAATTAAGTATCTAAATTGACATAAATTCATCCATGCTCCACATATTTTCTGCAAAATCATAACCAACCCAATCATTTTCTGGCACAAGGAGATCATGGGCTGGGCTCTGAAATTCACCAGGCATAGACATAGTTGGCAGGCTCATAGTTTCAGTGTTATAGCAATTGCTCTCAACATAATACCCATTGTAATTACTGTTATTATTACCAATAGCTTGAAATACACTATTTGGGTATTCTGTTATTTGGGTCATATTGATTGATTCTGTTGCAGAAATGGAAGAATTTGATTCTGAGCTATTATGATCTGAAATTTCCTGAGGCAGAGGAGGTGATGGTAGTGGTGGAAATGGCGGCGAAAGATGAGAAACTGGTTGGTTTTGCAGTGGAATTGATGGAGGAGATGAATTTTTAATCTTTTGAATTAATCTTGGCATCCAAAAACACCTAATTATTTCTTGAAATGTTGAACTATTTGCATCTACCTTAAGATGCTTTGCTTGTTTCTGCACTCTTGTTCTCCAATAATTCTTGATTTCATTATCTGTTCTTCCTGGTAAATGTTGTGCAATCTTTGACCACCTATAGTAATTATAATTAATAAACAAAGTTAATTACTGCAACTTTGCATTAGAGTCATCCTTGTCATGAACCAGTAAACTAATTAATTTACCTATTACCCCACTTGGAATGAAGGTCAAGAATAAGAAGTTGCTCATTTGGGGTAAGATTTCCACGCTTAACATCTGGTTTTAGATAATTCAACCATCTGAGTCTGCAGCTTTTACCGGTTCGTCGCAATCCTTTTCAAACAAACAAATGAATAAAAACAACTCATAAAATATTATAATTTATAATTACTTAGTACAGTAGATTAATGAATTTGATACCAGAACGTTTGGCGAGCAAATTCCATCGACCCTCGCCGTGGCGAGAAATGTAATGAACAAGAAGAGAGTCTTCTTCAAGGGTCCATGGCCCTCTTCTGAGTTGCTCTGCGTCTTCTTCACTAGAGCTACTGCTAACGGTTTTGGTTGAAGATGACATAGACAATCTCATTTAGAAGGATAAGATGAAGCAAGATTAAGAACATATACAATATATGTAGAATAGCCTACAAATTTCAAAGGCTTGCACCTACATTACTGTACTTAAATAACAACTTTTCAAAGCATGTAGCATGTGGAAGTAAACTCATATTGGGAGCTTCCATTGAACTTCCTTTTAAGTCCAATTCTTCCTATAAAGAAATACATAACTGTGGAAATCAATTAGAATTTTTATATCTTTGGTCCCTTCTTGACTTACGCATATATAAATTAACCATTTTTATTTATTTTTTGAATTTGTGCATGAAAATTCCAGAAGTAAAATTATTGGGTTTTATAAACTTTTTTGAAAGGGAAAACCGTGAAATTTTACTAATTTGAACCGTGTAAATATCATGTTAGTTGTTGATAATGTGTCCACAATAAAAGGTGGTAAATAATTTAGATGGCATTTTATTTATTGTAAAATAAATACGATGTAAGGGTAAATATAATTTTTAGATGTAAAAAAGTATTAATGACTTTTATTGAGAAGAAAAAATATAAAATAAGAAAAAAAAATATTTGATTGACAAAATTAGTAAAAAATAAAATAATAATTTGTGTTAAATAAATGATACAACCATTTTTTTTTATTGCCAACTTAATCTTTAATGTATTTTATTATTTTAAAAAACTGGGCTGGATAACTAATAAATCTATTTAATTATTTAAGAAAAAAAATTGGACATTGTGATATATTTGTGAGACGCAGGAATTTTATGTTTGGTTTACTATAAAGTGAGTTTCTTTCGGAAGAATGAAATAGGAAGGATAGGTGGGTTGTGTACCCCACAAGATACACTTAACTAGTAACTTCAATGCATAATATGACAATTAAGTACCTTTCAGAAAGAAAAGAAAAAGATAAGTAACATCAGCTAAACTAGATAATTGAGAATCCAAAATTCAAATCAATAACCTCACACACAAAACAATTTAGCATCATTATAAACAAACAATAATCAAATGTAATATTTAGATTGGAAAATAATAATATCAAGTTTCTTTTAAAATTAGTAAAATAACAAATTTTTTCTGTTTTTACTTTCTTACCCTTACCCTTATTTTTTTTTCTTTTTAAATTTTATTATTATTAATTAATTAATAAAAATAAAAATTGAATACGAATCAATATTTGTCAATATAATTTATTTATATTTGTCAAATTTTATCAGTATTTGTCAATACTAAGTTATATTGTAAAATATTAACAATTACTAAGTAATATTATTTTAAAAAAATTCTAAATTATATTAATGAATATTGATAAATATTGAATTTTAATTTTCCTATGAAGGTCATCGGAAACCACCCAACTGTGGCGGCGGTCATTTTTCTGTCCACATGATGAAGTTTGGAAGAATTTTAATTATATTGACGGATATTAACACAGATTGATTTTATATTAAATGTTTAAGTTTTAGTTAATTAATTAAATTAAATAATATTTTTTAACTAAGAGATAGTTATTAGTCATAAAGTGCTATTTCATTAAATATTAAACTTAATTTGGTATGTGTTATTGTAGTGCATGTTTGATTTAGTTTCTTGAAAAATAACTATACAAATTGAAAATTACTTAACATTAGGGCGAAAATGAGTAATAACTATACAAATTGCTAGATGCCCTTATATACTATCTTTCTCCATTTACCAATTTAGAAATAAAACGAGTTTGACTAAAAAAAAAAAAAACAACAGTTTTATTTATACAAATTGACATATTATTTACTTAAAAACGTGTTGTTGGTGTTCAATGTTTCTACCTTAAGATTAAGATTAAGATTAAGATTAAGAGGCGGCATTTTGAGCCTTTGCTTGGAATCTCCAACCGTATAACTTTCTCTCTCTTTCTTTTTCATTTCTTATCCCAACTTGATTTGTGCCCACTACCATTCATTTTAAATTCAAGATTTGGACAATCTCACTCTCTTATGTTACCAACTGGGCCAATATCAGTGGATAGAATCTGCAGCGGATTTGTATTCATATCCCCTATCTGCTGTGTAAAATATTATGTACCAAATGTTTAAATGATAATCAGTTATTCGTTATACTCAACTTTGAAACCAAATGATCTATAATTTAGTGATTAAAAGTATATATATCACCTGACCTGACATATAAATTAAAGTTTGAATCCTCTTAAAATATTAAAAAATACTAGATTTTGGAATGAATTCAAGTTTTAAGGGTAAATTATATGAGACAGTTTCAAACTTTAAAAATTGTAATACTTTGTGATTCAAATTTCAAAATTTATCAAAAAATGGTTCAAAATTTGAAATTATATAATACTTTAGGATCCGACAACGGTTTATTGACTTGAATTTATTAGAATACACACGCGGCTAATATATTAAAAAATTATATAAAAATACGTGTCAAGAAAATTTTGAAAATATTTTTGCCCTTTAGTAAATTTTAGAAAATTTTGAAATCAAATTTACACATGATTTTGTTTTCAATGGATTAAACGAATAATCCAAAAAGTCAACAGAAATAAAAATTTAATAAGACCTAATTTTACTCAAAGTTTTTTTCTTAAAAAGTCCTAAAAAAAATCAAAAAAGTTGAAAATAAGATTTTATCAAATAACCAATCAATATGTGAAAACTAAGTTATTGATAAAATTTTTTAACCTCTTGACATTTAAAAAAAAAATTAGTAAAATTAGGTTTGTCTCAATTTTTTTTCTGGGTAATTGCACCAATTAGCATATATTTTAACTGAAAAAAACCAAATAGCAAAAATTTATAAAAATTAAAAAAATAGCATATATATTATTGTATGTACTAAAATACCCTCCCAATTTTTCTTCTTCTTCTTCTTCTTCTTCTTCTTCCTTTCCTCCTTCATTTTAGGTTTTTAATTTGATTTATGAATTGTATATGAATTCTCCTCCTCCATTTATGAACTGTATGTGATTTATAAATTCTCCTCCTCTATTTTAGGGTTTCATTTTTTTTTCTTCAAATCTGTTGCAAAATTCTGTTTGTTGGTATATATGACAGTATATATACATTATATATACTGATATATATACCACAAAAATAACACATAACCTAGTATATATGAATCATATATACCATTATATATACTCCAGAAAAATCATAACATATGACCTGATGTTGTTGATTTTGCGTTGTTATTCTAAGCAATGATTCAAAACTGCTTGCAATCCAAATCTGTTATAAAATTCTGTTTGTTGGTATATATGACAGTATATATAGACTATATATACTGATATATATACCACATTTAACCTAGTATATATGAAGTATATATATTATTATATATACTCCACACTAATCATAGCATATGACATTCACAAATAGACATACATTATTCATACATAGTTTTTGTAACAGTATATATGATCTATATATACTGTCATATATACTCTTCATTTGTTGGTATATATAACAATATATATGAATAAATAACATATTACCCAGCATATATGAAACCACATATACTATTATATATACTCTATAAATCATAGCAATGAATTTTACAAATTATAATACATACTCAAGTATATATAGTCTATATATACTAGTATATATACTCGAGTATATATAGTCTATATATACTTGTATATATACCTCGAGTATATATAATCTATATATACTTGTATATATACCTAAAGTATATATATTATATATATACTTATATATATACCAGGGGCAGTTTTGAGTTTTTTATAAAAAATATGCTATTTTTTTTATTTTTAGAAATATGTGCTATTCACTATAAAATTTGTGCTATTTCTTTAAAACTCCATTTTTTTCCAGTCAATTTTCCAAATACTTCTTGAACGGAATTAGTTACAAATTCCATTTCAAAATTTTTCGAAGTTTATTGCCATGGAAAAAATGTATTTTGCAAAATTTGTCTAGCACAAATTGTTACTTAATTTTATGATGTGGCATGGAGGTGTATTTTCTAGTTAACTTCAGGTTAATCCTAAAATTTTCCATAATTTTAAAATTTAAATTATTTTTGGATCTCAATTAATTACATTATCTAAAGTTTGGATCATTCAATGTATAGATTTTGATTCGGTAAAAAAAAAATTCATTTTCCTTAATACGAGACTAATCTATTATATGTTTTATTTATATCCCAAATTATTAAAAAGAAAGAAAAGGACTGCACGGTTAGGGTTAGAGAGGGGGAGAGTGAAATTATATAAGTTGACTTTGTAAATTTTTTATCAACAAAAATTCGATGTTTTATTTCAATTTTAAGACTGTATATTTCAATATTTGAAAGATCACTCACTTTCTGTATCAAACTAGGTGCAACATTTTTTCCAAATTAAATTAATAGTATATTTTTATTTTCTTTTATATCCCTCTTTTCTCTTTTTTTTTATATAAATTAAAAACTAAAAATTTAAAAACATTATAAAATAGTCATTATATACAAATTAATGATAAATATATAAATGTTCATATATAAAAATATTTATACCTACATACAAATTCGTATATAAATATATTTACATACACAATCAAAAAATCACATTCATATATTACATAGTCTTATATACTTCATATACCTATATGCATATGTACAAATAAGAATTTGTATATAAGTTTTTTTTTAAAAAAAAAAAAATTGTATATAAGCACATAAATATTTTTATGTAAGAATATTTATATATTAATTATTTTGTGTTTTCAATTTATTTTTTTTTAAAAAAATTATAGGTAGAAGAAAAAGGAAGGGATATAAAAGGATTTTTTATTTTTAGTTGTCCAAATCTGCTATTTGCTTTATTTTGAAAAACTATTGCTATTTACTATACTAAACTCAAACCCTGGCATTTACTTACATTTCACACCGGATAAAGAGGTTGAATTAGAATCCATAATGTGCAAATATTGATACAATTATACTTATTTGGGTTTGAATTTACTGATGTTAGAATGATAGTATTAATCAATTAACTTTTACTGATATTAAAAGGTTAATACTAAACTGATTAATTTGGTTTACTTTGTATATCAGTAATTTTATTTAAAAAAAAAAAAAAGAAAAGCACAAAATTGATGCGGAGCTGTTTTTACACTGTGTATTAGATGCAGCGTAAAAGTGTTCAATGTAAATAAATTCTAAATAGGTTTAGAGAAAAGTCTATAATTTGATTTAATAATAAAAGTCTCTATAAATTAACAAAATACGTTTTATATAGACAAATAAAACTCTAAACATACTTTAATAAGGAAAATAATAATATTATCTGGAAAATAAATAACCCTAATTATATTCTAAAATAATTAACATTAAATAAAAATATAAAGATCCTAAAATAAATTATTGAAACTCGCAGAATGTACACAACCCATTAAAATAAACACAGAACTGTGAAAGTTTTTGTCTAATTTTATGCACAGAATCCACAGATCGTGGAAAAATACTGATGCAGGAACTGATTTTGAAGAATTCCACGTAGATTCTGTTTAAAGACGAAATCATTATAATAATTAAAGTTTAGGATACTTGAACAGAAAAAAAAAAATTGTCATTCCACGATTTTTCTTTTAATTTCAACGGGAGTGATAGGTTTTATTATTTTAAAAAATCTGATTTCTTTTTGAACCAATACATAGGGTTCCATACTATATAATGAGTGGATTTTAGAGGTGAATAGTAAGTTGATATGAGAACAATACCAACATAAAACTAAAAATAAATCCGTAGATCAGACGTTTGATTTATGTAATGTTAAGAATGATTGAATATAAGTATGTACTATATAATTAAGTTCCTTCTTTTTTTTTTTTTCCTCAGAAAGAGAATTTCTAAATATTTGATACAGATTCCTAAAGTAATAGTCGAAATTACCTGTTAAACACCTTCAATTCATCATTTTGAATCTAAACATGAATTATAAGAAGAAAAAAAATTCCGTCAAATAAACAGTTTAGCCATCAAGTTTAGTGATGGTAGTTAAAGATTAAGTCACATTCATAGTACAGTTGCGATTATAAATTATGATGACATTTTGACACTTACCATTTCTTCGTCAAACCTGGAAAAAACGAAATTGAAACAATTCATTTATAACGATTAATTATGAGATTTCGAAACTAGTATTTAATATTTAATTAAAATTTTTTGATTATTAATTTTAGGAACTTGAACCTGGGACGTTAGGTGAGAAGCCACATGCTTTGCTTTTCACCGAGTCATTAGTAAATATTTTTTTAAAATTTTGTGAGGGGTAATTGCACTCTTTACCATGTCTGGTCGTTAGACGGCCGCCTCTACAGGTAGATCATTTTGCGGACCATCGTCTTTGCAGAATTTTCCTGATCATTCGTCATAGAGTCCCCAAATCATTTGTGGACTTTTACTGAAATGGATACATTTTTTTTTAAAAAAAAAAAATTAAAATACAAAAATTAAAAATAAAAATAGGGTATACAAGTAGAACAAAAAACAAACATGCTATTTAGTAAAATACGCTTATTTTTCCCTCAATTTTATAGTAGTATTTTATATTTTACTTTTATGGTTCAATTTAACAATTACAGGTAAATGTGTAAGGTGCTTTAAGTATGATTTAACCTTGTACATCAATACACTTTTAATTTGATGAACGAAATGAGTTTGATTTATTGTTTAGTTGTAAGTAATTAGTATGAGATTCAATCTAACGTACTTTGAATCTAGATATTCGCCGAAAATCGTTTTAAACTTGTAACAGTGGATTTCATCTTTTCCGACGAACAAGTTATGAAACTCAACGAAACTACTTAGAATTTCTCTTGCAATTTTATTCTTGACTGAAACTTAAAATATACTACCATCATTGTCGTGGATCAAAAATCAGGATTTTGTGATGAAGTTTGCAATCTTCTTTTGATTTCATCACTTTCCAGTCATCCGATGTGAGACTCTAAAGGTACCAGACGATTCATTGACATGAGAATTGTTGATGGTACCCTTAGTTCGCGGATCGACTACAAGACTGTTGGTGGCAGTGGGTACAAGTTGAGCGGTGGCAACAAAGCCACATTTACCAATCTCAATTTAGTTTATATGAGAGATTAAGTAAATAAAGTTCACAATCAATGTGGATGGATATAGATAGAAGGTTACGGCGATAATAACGTGGGAAAGAAGAAGAAAATAGATGTGATTAATGAAAGCAGGCGTGATTAACGGCAAGTGATGTGGTTTATTTGTAAACATAAAACAAATGAGGATGAGTTAGGCATGCGTCGTGTGAGTTGTATGTAAGTATTTGTCTTTCTAACTGCGCCTAAAAGAGTTAGAGAAGTCCAACTCAACTACTATAAACATGTATGTGTTAAAAGTTATATTTTTCTAGTTGTAAGACTACAACTCTACCTACAAACACTATAATAAAAAACTTGTTCAGAAATAAAAACTTAGAAAAAATGATTTAGAGAAGAGAATTTCCTCAACAAATCCAAATCTATCCCTCATGGATTACGTTCATTTTGAATATATATATATATATATTTTTTGAATATACGGTTTTTTCATGGAATTTTTAATGTTATTATGCTTATGTTTTTATTGTATGATTTTTTCAGTTAAAAAAAAAATGAATTGTTGATTTTTTTACTGAAAATTTTAGATTTTTAAGTAAGAGCGATGGATTTGTTGAACAAATATCTTTTAGATTTTGAATTTTGACAAACTAACTTGAATTGTGATATATTAATGTTTTTTTAAGTGTTTAATGTCATTTCAGCAAGACAAGTTGAAGAAAAAAAAAAGTGAAGTTATAAAAAAAAATCGTGCAACGTAGCGCATGCTACACCATGCATCTCGCACGTGACTCAAGTGAGGTAGTAGCCCAAAATGTTTTGGAATTGAATCGCGTGCGCTACCCTAGCATAGATGTGAGATTGATTAATATCCGAACTACTATAAATCTCTTCTTCATCTTTTCTTCTTTTCTATCCTTAAAATTTTTATTCGCCAACTAATTCACCCCTTTTTTTAGTTGTCATTTTGTCAACAGTGTTTTATCGATAGAGCCTAGTAGTGCAGTCCGTTCCTCCATTAATATGTGGTTATTTCAATTTTTCTACGAATTTCAGTTGTCACAAGTTTTCCAAAAAATTGAATCAAAAACATTATTGCAATTTGTCATCCTATTTGAAAAAAGATCAATTTTTTCTCTAAAAATTAATTCGTTTTGCCAAAATCTAAAGATTTGTAAACAACAAAATTCAATCTCTATTATTGTATTTTTAATTTTTCATATAAAATTATATTGATATATTCCGATTAGTTGATGTATTAATGAAATTTCCATTTCATTTTAAGAAAAAAAAAAAAGGGTAAACCGTTTATTAACTTTTTAGAATGTTTTCAAACTATATATTTTTCCTTTAAACCTGTTATCAACTTTAAATAAACTATTAAAAAATTTTAAAATTTGTTGCACTTTTTACCCATTTTTTAAAGATTTCATCAAACCATTTGCAAATTTCAAAATTATGTTGCAAACTGATAATTTTTTATAAATCTTTTTAAAACTTTTATTAAGTTATTTGTAAATTTTAAACTTTTTTTTAAGTTCTAATTTTTTCATAAACATCTTTAAAACTTCATTCAAACAATTTGTAAACTTTAAGACTATTCTAACTTAATTTGCTTACAACATTGAATAGTTGTTAACTTTAAAACTCTTTTTCTAACTGTTATAAATTTTAAACCAGTTGTAAAATGTACAAAATGATTACTAAGAAGAATTCCAATTTTGTAAATAATTTTCAAAAGAAATCCAATTCTATTCCTCATGGATTATACCCATTTAGGAATACATAAACTTATATATCTATTTGCAAATTGTGGTAAACCATTAACTAACTTTCAAAATCATTTATAAACTGTTTACTTTCGACAACTTTAAATAAACTATTAACAAATTTTAAAAATTTATTGCATATTGTTTTTTAAAATATTTTTAAAAATTTTATCAAACTATTTGCAAATTATGAAATTACATTTCAAACTATTAATTTTTTATAAACCTTTTAAAACTTTTCTCAAGTTATTATTAAATTTTAAAACTCTTTTAAAGTGTCAATTTTTTATAAACGTTTCTAAAACTTTTATCATAGCATTTGTAAACTTTAAAACTCTTTTTCTACCTGGTAATATTTTTACAACTTTTAATAACTATTTACAAATTTCAAACCATGTACAAATTTTTGATATTACTAAGAAGAAATCCAATTCTAGCTCTTACGCTCATTTCGGGAATCATATAAACTTATATATCTATATAAAACTTGGGGTAAACCATTAGCCAACTTTTAAAATCTCTTGCAAACTGTTAATCTTTTCTATAAACCTTTGATCAACTTTAAATAAACTATTGATAAATTATGTTGCATCATTCATGTAATTTCTTATTGAGGGTATTATATGGATAGAAGACTTGGCAAAATAGTTATCAAATTAGTGTACATTGTATACAACCAATAGTAAGCATATACTTTTACATAAAATGATACACTGTACAAATATAGTTTTAAGGCAATAATGAAATCATTTTTCATCTCTTTCATAGCTCTTTCTCTATCATGTTCATAGCTTTTCCTTCATGGTATCAGAGCCAAAATCATCGGCTAGTAGAGAATTCCTTGTACATTATGTGAATTTTCCTTTTCTTAATTCGAAATTCACTTGCTGTTCCTGTGAATTTGTGGTTTTTCTCGCTGAATCTACAAACCCATACTATACCTTCTTCATTTTCAGGTTTTGATTCTTATCAATCCCAGTATTTGCTTCTTGATTCTTCTATTTTTTGTTCGTCAATTTCTTAATTGATTTCCTATCAAGTCACTATTTCTTAAAATGGATCCTGTCACTAATGTTGCTACGGTAAATTCTTGCAATACCACTGCTAGTTTTGAATTTGATGTTGATGTATTGAATCTGAATAATTCTAATTCTCCTGGCACTATCCTGAGTAATTCTTCCTAATGGCTTGAATTACTTGTCATGGAGCCGTTCTATGCTCATTGCCCTAAAAGCCAAAGATAAACTTAGTTTTATGGATAGAAGACTTGCTAGACTAGATCCTAGTTCTCCATTGCTTGATATATGAGAAAAGGCAGATAACATGGTCATCTCTTGGATTCTTAATTCAATTTACACACCTTCTGTTAAGGATCTCTGGGAGGACTTGGCCCAAAGGTTTGGGGAAAGCAATGGACCTTTGCTGCTACAGATGAAGAGAGAAATGGTGATTTTCAATCTAGATAATGAATATACTAAATTGAAAAAGATGAGGGATGAACTTGCATGCTTAAGAAAAATTCCAACCTGTCGCTGTGGTGATTATGCTTGTGATTTTGGTAAAGAAGATAATGCCATGGACAATGAAGATAAGTTGATTCAGTTTTTCATAGTTTTGATAATGTTGTCAATCAAATTGAGTTGATAGTGTTAATAGGCTTATTTCATGATTTTGCGGGTTAAGAAACAAAGAGAAAAGCTTAATTATTTAGGACCATGTGAAAACTAACATGGAAGTGTTTGCTTGTTTTTCTTTTTACTTTCTAAAATGGGATTTAATTATGTTTAGCGTAAAACGCCACAAAATCGTTATTTGGCTTGCTGCAATTTAACCAATCAACAAAATTATGAAACCATATTTTAGGGTTAGGTGCGGTTTAGTGGGGTGGGTTAATTGCTGCGCAGTTTGCACACCCCTAATAACAATTGAAGTATAGAAAAATGTAATTTGAGTTGGGTTAGAGAAGGTTGATGTAGATGGATAGAGTGAAAATCGAAAAAGGGCCACTACTCTCATCCTTCCTTTGCCTTCATCGTACCAAGTAATATTTCACGGATCCCATTTTGTTGCATCATCTATGCCAATTTTTATGCCTTCAGGCTGTATAACAATTAGGAAAATCTTTAAGCCATGTTTCTTATAAGTTTACTTAAAGTACATCATTAATTTGTAAACTGAGACATGTATTCAATCATTAACTTAATATTTCACAAATATAAGTATTTGCCCAATTCACCAAGAATTTTGTTCCAATAAATGAAAGTCACTCTTTAATGAATCAAAACACAAGACATCATATATTTGCTCATATTAATAAAATCATGATTAAAAACATATATCTTATTTCTAATGTCCTAAAGAATATGTTTTAATAATCATTATAAAACATTCATTCTCTACTTGGTCCAATTAGATACATACAAAATATACTAACACGATTATTATAAAATATGTGGAGAAACTTATTTATTTAACGCAAATCTCTAATTAAATATAAAAAAATAATTGTTCATGAAAAGACATCAAAATTATACTATCACATAAATTTTATAAATAGTGCTAATTTCTTATTTACATAACTAAATTTATGAACAAATTATAGGTTTGTTTAGAGAGAAAAATTAATTTCACGATTCATACACCTGTTACATATGTACTTAATTAATTGTTATAATTTTAACTAATTAAATGGTGAATAAATTAAAATCTTGTTAGTTCTTTTCACTAAAACAGAAAGTATAAGTACCGCAACTCAATACCTTATTCTCAAATCTAATGGGAGGACAGCATTCGACCTTTTTGTTGGTCTAACCAAATATAAGTTGGCTATTCTTCGGTGCATATAGGTAAGCTTAAGATAAGCTGATTAATTTAAGCAATGAAAAGCTTTTATTAGCTTATATAGGGTTGTGGCAACAAGCATGTGAAATTTACAAATATAGGAAAATTGCAATTTATTTCTGCAAATCTTGGAGGAAGTAGGGTTAGGTATTCACTTTTTATTTGTCAAAATTTAGCCTTTTATAGGGTTTTGGTTTGCAATGGGAAAGCATACATAAGGAAAAAGTACGAATTGCATTGGAAAAATTTAATAGTTAGATTAGATACATAACTCAACTTTATATTTTTTAAATAACCAAAAGGTGTTTAAATCGAGGTCTTGATAAAAAATTTTAGTCATACAGACAATTCAGGAAAGCGCTTGTAAAGGAGAATTCGTACTGCTCAAAATTTGAATCTATAATTTGCTATAACTATAACAAAAATTAAACATCAATGTTAATATTATTATTATTATTATTTGAACTATTTGGAGATGAGACGGTTCTAAAGACCTTTTATTTTTTTTATTTACCATCAAAAATGATATTTGAGAAAAAACAGTGAGATACTAAAATAATACTTTTATAAATGTTAAACACCAAATTGAAATATTTTATAAAAGTTTAGTACCAAATTAAAATTTACAGCTAGACATGTTAGTAAAATACATCAAATCAAATAAACTTAATGAGTTCATACATTATTTTAGACAAAAAAAGAAAAATTAAATTGAAATATTTTATAAAATTTAGCCAGCAGCAACCCTATTAATAACAAAAAAAAAAAGAAATTAATTAAATCGGTAAACCGAATAAGAAAGTTTATATTATTTGGGTTAGCAACTGTTTTTAGATGAGCATCCACAAAATGCTTGAGAAAATGTCAAACAAAATCTTTGTTAGGTAAGAGCTTCAATTAAGAAAGGAAGTACCAAATTGAATACCAAACTATAATAAATTTCTTATGCTTCCCTAAACCTATAATAATCCAAATGCCAAACTCACATTATCTCATATCACATGTAATGTGCATATCACAATAAATTCTATTTTCTTAATTCTCATGAATTCAAATCTTTTAAATCATTTTTTAAAATTTGATAATGATGAGTTTTGTTGACTACAAATTGCAATTTTATATTTTTATATATGAGTGTTCTTTTTTTTAATAATATTTTTATTTTTAGGACATTGAAAATTCCATCCTATCAATATAAAAAATAATTTGGTGCTTGGAATTAAAATATGGAAATTAGAAATTTTGAATGATTTGTTATGGAAAAAATGACAAAAATCCATAAAATCTGTAAATTCTATCGTAGCTCAAATTAATCATTTTAAATCTCATATAGAAATTGAAATTTTACTAATTTCACCTTTTTTTTTTTATATATTAAAAGATTGAAATTGATATATTAACTATATTCCTTATATATTTCTAAATCCATGCATTACCAAACATTTACATTTCATGTATTTACATTCTATGCAATTAATAAAATTCACATCATTTAATAAAATCTATAAATTTCTAATTTCATTAATCCAAATCACTACGTAAATAAAAATTGCCAAATTTCTTTCACTCAAACACATAAAAGTGGTTGAGAGGTCATTCTCTTTATGTCACTTTGTAGAGCTGATTTAAGGATTCATACAGTATAGACTATAAAATAGCCTTCTTCATAACATTTTTTATCAAAGAATAGCAAAATACTAAGAGTATCCAAATATGTCAAATAGTAGTTTGAATTAAAGTGTAATAATATCCTTTCAACACTAATTTTTTAGTTTAATAATTAAAACATATAGAAGTTATCTGCTGCGTTACATCATATTTTAATCCTCTTTCCAACATTCATACATTGTTTCATTGCACCTTGCGCTATAATTTCATAATCAATGCTAATACAGAAAAATTAGAACATTTCCTAGTTAACCTAGGTCATCAATCCTTTCTTAATCATATAAATATCTTTATATATCCAATTCAACCATACTTATTATTTATGGACTGAGTAATATAAAAGATAAATTAAAACACATGCATATCTGTATATTATGACTTATTGATTCCAAATCAAAGACACACTTACACACCGTCACTTGAATATTTTATAAACATATAATTCTCTATAATCTTTAAAAAATATAATTTTCTATATGAAATTTTTTAATAGCTGAGTTCAGCATACTTATTTACAAAATAAATACTTATATATATAACTCAATATGTGAGAACAATTGCTTCATTTCAAAAACATTAAATAAATAAATATAATATGTACAACACTAATTACCGTCCAATGATAAGAAGAAGGTTGACTAGAAAAATTTAGAATTACCTTTTATCATAACATATATAATTAGTTTCATACAATTATTTGAAATACAAGAACGTTGGTAATTTAGTTTAATGCACTTGAATTTAATACTATAAATAAATAAATGCCTTTAATTATTTGAAATACAAGAATATATAATGTCCCCGTACCACCTATAAATTTGGTTGTAGCAGATATATAACTAACTAATGTTAGGAAAGCAATTTATCATCTCCTGGCAAAAAAATTATTACATCCTTCAATTTCAATTCCCAGCTGACTCCAATCTGATTGCATTTGACACCAAATCTATGACCCAAATTGAATAATGCATACCTATATAAATAATACTCCATTCTTTTCGCAAACACATGTTATATTGCGACATTTAACCTTAAGTAAGAGGGAGGGAGTAGTACCTATTTCCAAGTGAAATTATCAAAATTTTTTATTACATTTTATGTAATAAATGTAATTATTTAATTTCATGATTTTAATTCTAAATGACTATTATATATACTAATATAATCAAATAAAATGGGTTGAAAGTTTAGCCTAATAGCTAGTGCAATATGTTGTGATTGTTGGTTATGAGTTTGAATCCCTATCTAGATATGGATCGATAAAAGAGTAACATCCCTAGTATATGAGCTATGGATTAAATATCTCCGTTAAATTAAAAAAAATTAAGTAAAATGTATGCTAAGATATAATTTAGTGATAAGTGCATTTCAAGACACTGGTAATAATTTTTGTTATTTTTCAAAAAGGAAAAAATGATAGGTTATGGTTAAAACTTAAAAATTTCATGGGTTCTATTACACCTCCCTCTATCAATTTTTAAAACAAAATTACAAGCTACTTAGCATGAGTTAATCTTTCCCTTACACCATAGATGCTAAAAATGTAATCTTTGTGCGGAAAGTTTAGTTCTTGGTACTATTAAATTATCCACTCAATAGAAATGAATAATAAAATATAGCTAATGTCGGATAATGCTCCATGGCTAACCGACAAGACAATCACTTAACCGGAGAAAATATAATGGAGCTTGTCACTTGAATTAATTCATAAATTGTACCAAAGTTGGGATTAGGTTTATGTGTATATGCCCATTTTATGTCCAAATCCACTTATCAATAACTTTCTTTTTTAAATTAGCATCACCAATTCCATCAAACTGAGTGTTATCTTTATTTTGTAGTCCATAACATTATTTTTAATTTTCAATGAGTTTTTACTTATAATTTCTCCATTACTATTATTAATTACTAATTTAGCATAGCAGCTTCTTCTCCAAAAAAAAAAAAAAAAAAAAAAAAAAAAAAAAAAAAATAGTGATAGAAAAATTGGATTT
>CANUEY010018736.1:0-11104 GCA_948099555.1 Croton setiger | reverse complement strand
TTTTTTTCTTTCATATATTTTTAACGACCAAAAACCAAAAATCAAAAATGAAAACTCAAACCATCAAAAATTAAAAATAAAATTTCGGACGAATATATTTTTTTTTTAAAAGAGGGAATTTCTTGATCGAAATCATTAAAAAGCTTTAAGAGAAAGGAAAATTCAAAACATTCTGGAATATTGATCGAACGAGAGCTGTTTACGGAACTCTTGGATATTTCATAGAGCTGTTGGCATTTTTATCATCATCGGTACTTTTTGGGACAAAAATTAAGCGTCAACACCTCCACTTGAGTATATCCTTTGGCCACTAGTCTGGCCTTATACCTCTCAATACTACCATTTGACTTCAATTTTATCTTGTATACCCATTTACATCCAATTGCTGATTTGGTTGGCGGCAGATCAGTTAATTTCCATGTGTTGTTAGCTTGTAAGGCCTGTAATTCTTGAGACATAGCTTCTCTCCATTCTGGATGTTTGCTAGCTTCTTTGTAGTTCTTCGGTTCTTGCATCATATTTAGTTGACAAATGAAATGATAATGAGAAGGAGAAAGAGCTTTAAATGAAATGAAATTTGACAAAGGATGCCTGGTTGAACAGTGAGAACTTTGATTCTGGGAAGAAACTTGACAAACATAATCATGGAGATATGCTGGTGGGTGCCTATTTCTGGATGGCCTTTGTGTTGTTGGAGCAGTATCACAATTAGGAGTTTCAGCATTATAAGAATCGAAATGATCATCAAAATGAGCTGCATTTATATTCTCTACAGTAGTTGTGGATGATGTTGTTGACTAAGAAGAAGGAGAATGAAGGAAAGGAAAATAATGTTCATAAAACACTACATTCCTTGAAATCAAAACTTCTCTTGTGTTGACATCCATAACAATATATCCCTTTGTTCCTTGTTTGAAACCAAGGAATATGGACTTCCTGGACCTAACATCCAACTTTCTTCTAGAGGCTTGTAAAGTGGAAGCAAAACATAAACATCCAAACACTTTGATACTGTTATAATCTGGCTTTTGTTTATGAAGCAATTCAAATGGTGTCTTGTTGTTTATGACTGGAGAGGGAATTCAATCTTTTGAATACAATTCAACTCTAGCTGAGTCAAATGTGCCACAAGACCAAACAAAGACTGTTTCAGTTACAGTCTTCTTCTTCCTCGAATTCCTTTTCTTCTTCTTCTTCCTCTGTTCTACTCTGTTATATTGCTCCCTTTTTTTTTCTTCATTAATTCCATCTTCTTTGCCTGCTGTTGCTCCAATATTTTCCCTAAAGGTTTGTAGTCATTGCCGCTTTTGCACCATATAAAATGAGTTAGCAAGCTTTCTAGTCTTTTTATCACAACTGAAGGAGCTTTGAATATCATCATATAATAGAGGGACAGAGCAGTGATCACCAATTTAATTAGGGTAAGCTTTCCTCCCATAGACAGATTTCAAGATTTCCATAACGAAAGGTTTTGTTCTACCTTATTAAGAATCAGTTTCCATATAGCTTGTCGACTTGGGTTACTACCAACAGGGATAGCAAGATTAACAAAGTATTTGAGTTGATGAATAAAATCAAGAAGAGAAATGTATTTGATTGAACTGAAAGTTTAGAGTACAAATGGAAAAAGGTTAGGAGTTAACTAACTCTCCTTCCTACTGCTATTTATTATATATGTCTATTCTATAACAACCGGACTCCAAAACACATTACGATTCATTTGATTAATGCTGATTCAACTGAGGTGGCAAGGATGGAAAACTGATTCTGTAACAACCTCATCTTTTTCTGTAGAAGGAAAATGAGGAAGGAAATCATGAGGAGGAAGATGAATCTGTTATTTTGTTAGTTGCTTTGTGTTCAAAACGACGACTTGCTACTAATATGAAATGCCACCGTTTCTTCTCTTCTTTTTTAGTCTTTGGCCAGTTGGTTACTAACTCAAACGTCACCGTTTGAGTTGTCTTCCTCCTTGTCTATGTTTACAATTCTTCTACCTTCTTCTTTCTATTTTTCTTACATGTTTCAGCTTTCATGCATCTGCTCCAATACCCCCACAAGCTGGAGACATTGGATTGACAAGTCCCAGGTTGTATGAACTCAATAAAGACCTTTAGCGTTAAAGCTTTCGTGAATATATCTGCCAACTGAAACTCTATTTTAATGGGTAGAAGATGAATTATTCCTTTTTGCACTTGTTCATAAACCACATGACAATCAAGCTCTTGTGCTTTGTCCTTTTATGAAATATTAGATTAGCAATGTGAATTGCTAACTGGTTGTCACAATATACAGTAACTGGTTTAGATGAATGAATATGGAGTTATGCATAAAATAAAGTAACCACTGAATCTCAGAAGTAAGGGAAGCAAGAGCACAATACTCAGCTTCAGTAGATGATCGAGAGACAGTAGTCTGCTTCTTTGATCTCCAGCATATTAATGAATGGCCATGGTAAACACAGTAACCCGTGATAGATTTTCTAGAATCTGCACATCTAGCCCAGTCACTATCTGAATATGTTTTGACAACAGTGAAGAGTTTGAAGAAAAGAATAAACCAAGAGTTGGAGCATGTTTGATATATCTGAGTATTCGATGGACTGCTTGAAGATGAGTTGTTGTTGACGATGCAACAAACTGGCTAAGCTAGTTGACAGTGAATGCAATATCCAGTTTTGTTGTTGTAAGCTTGCTTATTAACTGTCTATAAAAGGATCCATTTGGAAGTGCTTCTCTTCCTTCAGAGCTTATCTTACTTTGGTAGTCAATGAGAGTAAACATGGTTTGGCTCCTAAGCAACCAGTTTTTTTGAGGATCTCAAGAGTATATTTTCTTTGGCCAAGACAGATTCCTTTCTTGTTCTTAGCAATTTCTAAACCAAGAAAAAAATTTCAAGTTGCCAAGATTATTTATAAACTGAGCATGCAATAAATTTCTGATTATGTGAATTTCATTCAAACAGTTTCCAGACAAAATTATGTCATCAACATAAACAAGAAGGGCAGTAAATGAGGCATCTTGTTTATGGATGAGCAATGAGTAATCTGACTGAGACTGTTATTAGCTAATAGAAAAGATGTGAGCTTTGAAAACCATTTTTTACTGGCCTGCTTAAGACTATATAGACTTTTCTTTAGTTTGCATACCTTCCCTTTTGGATATTCATTCCTTGTAGTGGAGTCATGTAGACTTCTTCAACAAGATCACCATGAAGGAATGCATTATTGACATCCAATTGATGAAGATACCAGTTGTTGCAGGAGGTTAAGGCCAGAAGCATTCTTACTGTTGTCATCTTAGCTACTGGAGAAAATGTCTCCAGATAGTCTAAGCCTTCTATTTGTGTGTAGTCTTTTGCTACAAGTCTGGCCTTGTGTCTTTCAATACTCCCATCAGATTTCAGCTTCACTTTGTAAACCCATTTGCAGCCAACAATAGATTTGTTTGTAGGAAGATCAACAACATCTCAGGTTTCATTTGCTTCAGGTGCTTTTATTTTTTTGTTTCATAGCCTGGTTGCAAACATCCAAATTACTTGCTTCTCTATAGCTTTGAGGTTCCTATATTAAATTCAATTGACAAATATAATGCTTGTATGAGGGTGAAACTGTTTTATAAGATAATACATGAGACAAAGGGTGTTTAGTAGAGCATGACAAAGGTGAGAACTGTGTTGACAATTGGCATATATAATCATCTAGATAGGCTGAAGGATGCCTATTTCTGGTTGACCTTGTTTGTGAATGGTCAGCAGTTGGTTGTGAAGGATAAAATGGTATATAATCAGGGTTATGTTGCGGAGTATCATCAAAAACAGTTGTTGAGAAACAAAAGGAGGTGAATTGTTTGGAGGTGTTGAAGCAAGAGTTGTATGAAAGGGAAAATACTGTTCATAGAACACCACAATTTTGGAAATTAAGAACTCTTTTGTTTGAAGATCCATGACAACAAATCCTTTGGTGCCAGCTTTGAAGCCAAGGAAAACACATTTCCTGGCTGTGGAATCTAACTTGGTTATGTGTGCCTTTAATGTGGAAACAAAACATAAGAAACCAAAAACCTTAAGAGAATTATAATCTGGCAGCTTGTTATATAATCTTTGAAAGGGTAATTCTTCATCAATAATTGTGAGGGAATTCTGTTGATGAAAAATGCAGCATGCTATATTGCATAGTTTCAGAAACTCTTTGGAAGCTTAGATTGAAATAGGAGTGCTCTAGTCACATTCAAAAGATGTTGATGTTTTCTCTCCACTATTGCATTCTGTTGAGGAGTCTCTGGACATGTTGTTTGATGCTGTATACCTTGTTGATCATAGAATGTTGGGATGTTGAACTCCTGAACATTATCAGTTCTGATTTTCTGGATATTGGCTTGGAACTAGTTTTTTACAAAGGCCACAAAGGATTGGACCAGTCTGCTTACTTCTAACTTTGCTTTGATTGGGAATAACCACATATACCTAGTATAGTCATCCACAATAGTTAGAAAATATATATGGCCTACAAAAGATATTTTGGCAATGGAGCCCCATATGTCCATATGAAAAAGCTCAAAAGATTTTACAGAAAAAGATTTGCTAATAGGAAACATTAATTTTTTCTGTTTAGAGAAATGACAAATGTCACAAGGTCTTACTTCTTTATTACATCTTATTTGTGGAATCACTTTATTCAATACAGATAATCTGTTGCTAGACAGGTGTCCTAGCCTATAATGCCATAGATATCCATCATCAATGTGTTTGTTGCAGTTGTTGTTGAATGTGAATGTAGAAGCAGCCATTGTGTCTTTGATAAATGCTTTGTTTGGTTTGTGTTGAATGACATATAAACCTCCAACAACTTCAGCTAAACAAATCTTCTTCAGAGAATTCTTCTTCTGAATTAGATAGTAACTTTCCATTAAAACTAAAGTACATTCCAGATATCTTATTAAAGAAACAACTGATATAAGATTGAAGGTGAATTCTGGAATATACAGTACATCAGTTAGAAAGAAATCTTTAGAAAACATAATACTGCCTGAATAAGTTGCCTCAACTGTCTGTCCATTTGGTAAGTTAACTGTGACTCGCTTAATCTTTTATAAGCAGTAAAAAGATTCAACTTAGATGTGACATGATCAGTGGCACCTGAGTCTAGAATCCAGAAATTTGAATAGTTTGTACCTGGTTCCTCAATCTCAGCCTTTGTTTATATAGAACCACCAAGATAGGCTACTAGTACATTGTTGACTACATGAGGTTGACTGTCACAACTTTCAGTTGATCAAATAGCATACTAGAATCTGTAAGGCTAAGCAACCTTTGAAACTATTCTGGTGTGAATTGCATTCCAAAACCCGCAGAAAGATTGGCAGTAAATTGTTGTTGAGAGTTTACATCAACAAGTTGATTTTGTCCATACACATCAATTTTGATCAATTCAAGATTATTAAAATTGGTTCCACAATCTTCATTTTGCAATTGAAGTTTTTGCTGTAAAGGAGCTACCATTTAGCAACCATCAACAGACTATGAATCTTGCAAAGCCATATTTACTGTGTGCTGCTGTCCACTAAAACTAGGAGGAGGTTGGAAACCAATTGGATTCCTTGGTCTGAAACCAACTGGAGAACCAAACTTCTTGTAGCAATTTTGGCTTGTGTGGTTGTCTCCATTGCAGTAT
Organism: Croton setiger; assembly: GCA_948099555.1. Classification (NCBI taxonomy): domain Eukaryota; kingdom Viridiplantae; phylum Streptophyta; class Magnoliopsida; order Malpighiales; family Euphorbiaceae; genus Croton; species Croton setiger. Next base: position 5,433 of record CANUEY010018736.1, on the reverse strand, counting down.
GTGCAGTGTTTCATTCCAATGTTTGTGTAGTAGTTGTTTCTAGGTCTGCCTTGTTGTTGAAACTGCTTTGGCCTATAATATCTGGCCAGCAGTATCTTTGCCTCTTGACTTGATGAATAAGATTGCTCCTTTTCCTGATGTATGACTAATGAAAATACTCTGTTGATGTTAGGAAGAGGATCACACAACATGATTTGAGACTTTACAATATTGTACTTATCATTCAAGCCTCTTAAAAACTTTTAAACCTGTTCATTTTCCAGATATTCTCTCATCCTATTCACCACACTACACCTGCACTGTGGCCTACAGGTATAGTTAGGCAAAGGTCTCAAAACCATCATTTCATCCTATAAGATTTTGATATGAGTGAAATATTCATTCATAGATTCCCCCTGCCTAAAATTTGATATTTCTGTCAAGCAAACACTGGTTTGGCTGTGAAAACCTGACGCGGAACCCTATGGCAATAAAGGCCTCAAACTCGCACGCACACTTTGATTAAGAATTCTGAAAATGAAAGCAATCCACCCTCTATAACACCCTTTGCTTATGAAAGCAAAAACGCTAATAATAGAAGGATTTTGTAAGGTAGAAATCAGAAAAGCGCCACAAACAAAATTTGATAAGTAAATCTGAATTCCTGATGCAATCCAAGAATTAGAGTTTCTCTCCCTAAAACTAGAATCACACGAAATATTCTTGAAAATAATATGTATTTCAAAAATTATGAATAATTGAATGAATCTCTTACAAGCATATGTTGTACCTTTTACAGTGAAAGACATAAATCCTAATGAAATAAGGAAATCTAAAAACAAATTTTAAGCAAATACTAAATAGATAACAAATCTAATTCCTAAATAGAAAATAAATCCAATTCTTATGTAGAAAATAAATCAAATCCCTAAGTAGAAAAGGAAATAATATAGCAAAAATATAGCAAAATTCGTCCAAAATACTTGGCCCACAAAAATAGCCCAAATTCACTTCCATGCAATCCATGCACATGCAGGCCATGCACTCCATACATGCATAATTCAGCCCAAGCTTGTTTTCCTCTCAAGAAGCTTTATTTCGAAGTCATCTTATAACCATGATGTACTTTGGATTTTTTTCAAGCTCTTTATTCATCTTCTTGACAGCTAGTTCTTGTAATTCCTTCGAAAATTCTTCTTGTACATACATTCCCAAGCTTACTTGAAATTTCTTAGATCGACTCCTTGTCAAAGGACCATTTGGCAATGTCAAAGGATCCTTGTCAGCCCTCTTATTCGCATCATTCTTCCCCTCTTGAAAAAGATTTGCCCTCAAATCTGCATCATCATAAGAAGAAAGATCAGCAAAATTAAACGTAGCACTCACATTTTACGTACCAGGTAAGTCAATTTTATATGCATTGTCATTGACTTTCTCCAAAACTTGGAACGAGCCATCTCCTCTTGTATATAACTTGTTCTTCCTTTGATTTAGAAACCTTTCCTTTCAAAAATGTACCCAAACCCAATCACCAAGTGCGAATTTCACCTCTCTTCTCCCTCGATTTGTAACATCCGCATTAGTCTTATTCCTCTTTTCAATGTTTGCTCTAGCTTTCTCATGTAAAGATTTCACAATTTCTGCCTTCGTTTCGCCATCTACACAAACAAATTCACTAGAAGGCAAAGGAACAAGATCAAGAACCGTTAATGGATTAAAACCATAAACTAGTTCAAATGGTGAATAACCCGTAGAGGAATGTATAAAACAGTTGTATGCAAACTCAATGAATGGCAAATAATCTTCCCAAGTAGCTAAGTTCTTCCTTACTATTACTCTTAACAAAGTTTCCAAAGTGCGGTTTACTACATCAGTTTGTCCATCGGTTTGTGGATGACAAGTAGTGGAAAATAAAAGCTTAGATCCTATTCTACTCCAAAAAACATACCAAAAAAGAGACATGAAATTAGTATCATGATCAGAAACAATGGACTTAGGGATCCCATGTAGCCGAACCACTTCCTTAAAGAATAGATCAGCAACAAGACTTGCATCATCAGATTTATGACATGGAATGAAATATGCCATTTTACTAAACCTATCAACAACCTCAAAAATGCTATCTCTACCTCTTTTAGTCCTTGGTAATCCTAACACAAAATCCATACTAATATCCATCTAATGTGAACTAGGAATAGGTAAAGACATATAAAGACCATGAAGCATAGATCTAGACTTACCTTGTTTACAAGCAATACAAGCATTACAAATCCTATTGACATCTTTTTTCATAGAAGGCCAATAAAAATGTTCATTTAACATGTCATAAGTCTTAGCAATTCCAAAATGCCCTATTAAACCACCACAATGTGACTCCAAAATTAGCAAGTCACGCATAGAACATCTAGGCATGCATAGTTTATTTCCCTCAAATAAAAATCCCTCATGCCTATAAAAAGAATTAAAAGCACCATGTTCACATGCATCATAAAAACTACAAATTCAAGATCCCCATTATACAACTCTTTAATATTTTCAAATCCAAGCAACTTAGAACTTAAAACATTCAATAAAGCATACATTCTAGACAACGCATCTGCAACAACATTGCCTTTACCTTGCTTGTACTTGATCACATATGGAAATCTTTCAATTTTCTCTCAACCTTCATGGCCTTTTCAACTAGTTCCTCCATCGTATTATACTCATACATCTCCAACTCATTGGCAATATTTGAATTCTTCAATGTTAACCCTTGCTATGTTCATCTCCATCTCCTTGTGGTATTCTTCCACACTTTTCCCATTTTGTATCAACCTCGCCAAACGGTTGTACAAATCTCTATAGTAATGAGAATGTACAAAATGGGTTCTCATTAACTCAATTTCTCCCAACCAGGTACGAGTCTCATTCCCTTTCCTCTTCAATTAGCCTTCAATTGATCCCACCAAAAGGTAGCATATCCATTGAATTCCACAGCTACCAAGTGTGATTTCTTCTCTTCGGAATAATTATGGCACTCAAAAATCTGTTCAACCTTTCGCTCCAACTCAATATACTCTTCAGCATCGTTTCTCCCCTCAAATGAAGGAACCTTCATCTTGATCAAAGTAAGATCATTGTCATGTCGTGGCTAATTTTCTGCCACCTCTTCTTCTTCCTCATGCATTTCCCTCATTCCAACCCTTATAGGTAGAAGTCTTTATGGCAATCTTACTGGTGGTGCCGGTTGCTTCCTCTCTATCATTAAGCGGTTCATGTTTTCAGTTAAGGTAGCCATCATCCTTGCCATCTCTTCCATTCTTGCACTATTCTTTTGCATGTATGTCTCGAAAGTAGTAGGTTCACTTTGGATGTCCTCCTCTTCATCATGTGTGCCTCTCCTACTCATGTTTGAAGAAAGCAACAAATGTAACACTCACAAAAGAAAATGTTAGTAGCAAACTAAAATTCACACAAGGTGTTTCGCTCTTACCTCTCCTCCTCTTCTTTTCTGATTGCACTTCATAACAAGTTCTACAAATCAAACTCTGTTAGACGTTCAAAGAAAATAAAACCTAATTCCTAGAACTTGATAGAAAACTTGACAAGTATCCGAAGGCAACACAAGAGAATTTGTCTTACACGATTTAAAACTAAATATCGACACAAGCAAATGATACTTAGCAATATAATGGAATTCAACGCTAGATAAAAAAATTAGAAACAATGGGGTCAATGAAAAATAAATTTGGATGTGATGAGTCAAAACCAAATCACTCTTAGCAAGCTGATTAATGAACCTAATCAATTCTACCCAATCTGCTAGCTTCCAGACTCTAGAACCCACTTCTAGCAATCAATTAGAATGGTATTTAACTTACGAGTATTTGCTTTGATACCAAATGATGCGGAACCCTACAGCAATAAAGGCCTCAAACTCGCACGCACACTTTGATTAAGAATTCTGAAAAGGAAAGCAATCCACCCTCTATAACACCCTTTGCTTATGAAAGCAAGAACGCTAATAATAGAAGGATTTTGTAAGGTAGAAATCAGAAAAACGCCACAAACAAAGTTTGATAAGTAAATCTGAATCCTGATGCAATCCAAGAATTAGAGTTTCTCTCCCTAAAACTAGAATCACACGAAATATTCTTGAAAAGAATATGTATTTCGAAAATTATGAATAATTGAATGAATCTCTTACAAACATATGTTGCCCCTTTTACAGTGAAAGACATAAATCCTAATGAAATAAGGAAATCTAAACACAAATCCTAAGCAAATACTAAATAGATAACAAATCCAATTCCTAACTAGAAAACAAATCTAATTCCTAACTAGAAAATAAATCCAATTCCTAAGTAGAAAAGGAAATAGTATAGCAAAAATATAGCTGTTCATGATGTTAGTGATCCGGTTTAGTTTTCGGTGAATTTGGATTTTTACCAAAAAAGAAATTAAGGTGACAAAACATTTTTAGTTTTGTGCGGTGCCGAAACTAGTCGGTCTTAAAAACAGTTTTAGAGTCGCCACCCGAAGTTCGGGAAAACAATTTTTAATTTTCAAAAATGACTCCGTTTTATTTGAAAAGGCACTTAGTCGAAAAATAGAGATTTTGGGTAAGGGGGTAAGGTACGACAGTTTAAGTTTTATTTAAACTGCCGCCCGGTAAAACCGGCCTCTTGGTTTGTTTTTCTTTCCAAAAATTGAAGTTTGAATTTTATTAAAAAAAAAGCCGTTGCGTGATTAGCTAACGATGTTCCTAATGGCGATAGTCGGTCATTTATGAAAACATTTTCAAACACTAAAGCAATAACAACGAAAATTAAAAGTGCGGAAATATAAATTATTCTTTCTCAGATTAGAAGAAAATAATTACAATTTAATCCTAAATAAATTACAATCTACCCAAATAGCCCAAATTAAACCCAAATATATATAAATTAAACACTTAAGGCATGTAATTAAAAATTATGGAAGAGTACCTAAAGTAAGTTAACACAATAAACCGGTTTATTGAATAACACCTTGACATGCAATTTGTTCAAATAATACTTCAAAATGAAAAATCGCCACTAATATTCCATGTGCAATAAATTTACAAAAATAGATTCAAAACACAACACATTTTCAAAACAGTCCCTAACATTTGCATAGTTAACATAAGCATTTAAGTGTTTATTTAGGTGAAACCTCTAAATCAGTCCCTATTATCATGCATGATTAACTCAAGAAGTATCAAGAATCATATAAACAGCCAAAATGTTCCCTAGCATACATAAACAAACTCTAAACAGTCCTATTCTATTGCAATAATCAATCATGCTGTTTTTTTATTGTATAGACTTGCCATAATAACAAGTTTATACAACCATATCACCAGAAACAACAGATTACATTTTGTATAAGCTGCATTTATACTAAAAAAAATGAAACTTGAAACATTGGCAGCTAACAAAGTTATTGGAA